>JAPQRP010000011.1:8243094-8259384 GCA_037367295.1 Apogon hyalosoma
TATCAAGAAAACATGGAAAATGGATAGATATCAGCTCTGAAATTAAACTACTATGAGCTATTTTTGTTGTTATCATCATATTCGTCCAAACAAATGTACCTTTAGTTGGACCAGGCATTAAAATGAGCAAGAAACTGAAGAAAACAAGGGGTGGTCTAATATTTTTTTCCATGACTACATTAGCAGCAGTAGTGTGAAAGTGACATTATGAGGTGAAGACATGCAGAATGTTAGAAAACAGCAGCAGATATAAGTCTAGCAACTCTAGGAAACTTTATTCAGCACAGTAGACTATTCATTTACTGATTTAATAGTGCAAATATGTAACATTTGCCCATTATAGCTGCTCATTCAGTCCTCTGACAATGTGTCTGCATTAAACTGACATAAGTGCAAATGTTTTGTACATCATGCAAAGATAACATCTTCCTGAAACTATCTTTCAAGGTTGCCACTCAATATTTTACTCTCATAAGGGGCATGCTTTTTCTCGATTACATTTTATTTATGTATTTTTTTCTGTTCATTTAGTTGGGTATTTTAATAGCACTGAGTAGCACTGAAAAGAATAGTAGTTTCAGCGTTTCAAATAGAAAAGGGAGTGGAGATGTATAGCCCTAACACACTTTGCTGTTATTGAAATATGAAAGTACAGAACACCCACACAGATGAAATTGGTAAACAGAACCAGCCGAAATTCTTCAAATGGACTCGCACCCACTGCCTCAAGGACTCAATTATATTTTCAAGGTTGATGAAAAAAGAAAGTTCTTTTCCAAAAAGGCAATCCATTATCTTTTATGTGATTGGCTTCTGTGAAGGGAACTCTGCTATCATAACAGACTTTATCAGATTTTATCATTCATATTCATATCTCTTCATGTTCTGATTGCTGCTCTGCATACCGCACCCTTAATTACTTAATTTAATTTACTTCATTTAAACTTATTAATTCAATCACCCATATCCTTTCAATATTGCATATCCTGTTCAAGGTCCCAGGGGTCTGGAACACATCCCAGCATGCACTGGGAAAAAATGCACTTCGTTAAATATCTAATTATTCAGTATGCCTGGCGATTCGGACTATTTCCCCGCTGCCCTCTGACCTGTCGTTTTTAGTGGTGTTTAGTGGTTAATGACTTCGTTGGATATGGAATCAACACCGAGCCACAAAATATAAGGAAGAATTTTATCACCTCTTTCCCACAGAAATTATGGTTATATGCAACTAAATTTGGTGGGCAAACCTGATTTGTTAAACATAATGCTGTCCGTAATGCTTTACTCACAGCTTTATTGCTAGTTTTCATTACCATCATTTTAAAGTGGGAAAAATATTGATCCTGAATGTAAACTGTTGACAGTCAAGTACAATGAACCTGTACTTTTAGCTGGTTTTGACAATAACATTTTGCAACTTTTAATGCATTGGTTGATTAATACACCCGTCTTAAAACTTGATAAATATCTAAGCTAAGCTAAGCTAAGCTAACTTTACGCAAAAACTACTGGACCGATTTCCATGAAATTTTCAGGAAAGGTGCGAGGTGGTCCAGAATAGACTCCATTCAATTTTGGTGAAAGTAGGTCAAAGGTCCAGGTCACAAAAAATGTATTTTCGCAATAAGAGATAGGGCAAATCAGGTAAAATGTTTGCAAGGGGCAGGGTTTTGTTGTGCCTGGCACCACTTGTTGAGAAACAGTGTTAGTTAATTAGCGGAAGTTATGTTTTCATCGGGGTATGTCTGTTTGTTTGCCTGTCAGCAAGATAACTCAAAAAGTTATGGATGGATTTTCATGAAATTTTCAAGAAATGTCGATACTGGCACAAGGAACAAATGATTAAATTTTAGTGGTGATGGGGGATCTGCCTTGGCGGAGGTCTGCACTCTGCAGTGCTTTTCAGCAGCACTTGTAATTCAATAAAAGCTTTAATTAAAAAGGAATGATCGATCTATTTAAACCAAAGGACTGCACAAGGGTGACGAATAAATCTGTGAAATGTTTTCCGTGGTAGCCTACTGTTCCTAATCTGCAGTGTGTGGTGAGTTCCTGCATGTTCATTTGTATTTGAATAGAATATATAAATGTCTGGACCAAAATGGATAATTAAATGACAGTTGGATGTTGCATTCTGTTCTGAAAACACACATGTAGGCCTCATACAGGGTTGTACTCCAGCCTCAGTGGGGGTATGCACTGCGGGCCAGCATGCTGATTGGCAGGTTGATTATTTTGGGACAGGAGCAAAACATGCCTGCTAGCTGACATTGTGGAGCCGGGGTAGGTGAGCTTTAACTGCAGGGTGGAGACGCAGAGGTCCCGGGTTCCCTCTTGCTGTAGCAGCTGCTGCACCTGTCAGGTTAATTGGCCCAGGACAGGTTAAAGCTCATCCACCGGCAGCCTCATGCTCTGTCTCTGTACGCCTTAGTCAGACACAATTCAGTATTTACAAAACACTTGATTTAGCTTTTATTTACCATTATTCGTATTGATTGCAACATGAATAATAACTGGCGAAACAGTTGAATGGGAGCTGCTGCTGCCTGCTGTGTCTTTCAACACAGTCACATGGGGAGTTGTGTGAGCGAGTCACTTTTTTTTTTTTTTTTTTTTTTTTTTTTATAATAACTACTGCACATTATTAGTTTTATTTTCTGGTTTACAAAGGAGAGAAAGAAAATCAAACCTTTAATGTCATATCTGCTGCTTCCAACCAGGAAACAAAAATGCTTTTTCTGTATATATTTTGAGATGAAAATCTAATAAAAGCCATTCATTAACAACAGAATAAATACCTGCAAACCTCAGCTCCCTGGTCTCAAATGCTTTAACTTTCCATTGTAAATACTCTGTTTAACATCTTTTTCATATCTATCAAAACCTGACATTTTGTATATTCACTCCTTTTAACTTCTGTTTTTGGAAATGTAAAAATGACTGACAGTTCAAGATCCAGGAGTCAAGATATTTTATTTTCAATGTGCATGCAGAATGAAATAGCAAAAAAAGAATAATCACAAATCTGCTGCGACTGTGTATACACTATCTTACTGCTCAGTCATCAGTTATAAAGCACTTGATTTAACTTTCACTTATTATTCTTACTAGTATGAATCATGCATGAATCATACATCGATAATAGCCCCATAATTCATGATGAAAATGCAGGAAAAAGAAACGCATGGTAAAAATGCTGCAGAAGGAGGGGGGAAATTAGAAATAATGTTTTAATAGGAATGGAGCTCATGTATTATGACTATGAACTCCCCTGGCTCCCGTGTAGATCGGGAAACACTTAGGTAAGTATTTTAAATATTCTATCTTAAGATAAATCTTAGCTTAGCATCATGGGTGTTCAAAAAGGGGAAAAAAAAAATCTCCTATCTATTTTTCTTAACCGGTTTTTCTTGACCCTGGTTGAAAAAAAGTATGGTGTTTAGGAAATACAGAAAAGATAATTCACAAGGACATGTACAATGTGGTAAAAATGTGACTTCCTAACCACGGTGGAAACAAAAATATGTCTAAACAAAAGGCTATGTGTTCACTATCAAACAGTCATACCCATCCTCCTGTCTAATTATAGATAAAAATCAGTATTTAAATGTAATGGAGGTTTTTGTGACTTACGGAAGTAGGGCTACGATTGTTTATGCTTTCCACTGGGCCATTTACGCAAGATTTAACTCATGTCCATCTCCAGGTGAGTGATACGGTGTACAATCAAGGCAATTATGTATGTGAAAAAGCAAAACTTTTACTTTCTGGTTCTCAGGAGGATATAGAATGTACGCATATTATTAACAACGAAGGATAATTACTTACCAGACATGGCTGGTGGGTAGTTAAATATCAGCACTACCGTCATAATGAAGGTTTAGACTTAGTTAAATTTGCTTCGTATTTATTAAAACTGCATATGAACCCACATTGATCTTGATCCTTTATCTCTTCTCCTTGGCTTACCAAATAAGTGTATTAGTAACAAACATAACAGGAAATTGTATAATATTTTAATATTTTCTGCCCGAAAGAATATACTACAACATTGGACTTCTAATAAACCCCCTACTATTTCTGGATGGAGAAAGCTAACACTGGAGCCCATTGCACTTGACCTTTTGACATGCCTGGCACATTGTAAGATCGACATATTCAACCACATTTGGAAACCCTTCTTGGACTATACTGAAGGAAATGTGTCCTCAAGTCTGTCTCGGGCTTTCATCTTCTTTTAAATGGACTTTTATTATACAGGGTTATTCAAAAAGAATGAACTGATTTCATAACACATCGCTTCAGTCATGGAATGAGTCAGTGACCATTTGAAAGAAGAGTTTTCTAAGTTTTGAATGGCTAACCTCGATGACCTTAAACATCCAATAACAACAACGATCAACTCAGTGGATGGTGATCTGCTGATACGCGTCTGGGAGGAATTCTCTTATGGCACTGATGTTGTAGATGCTGCAGGTGGTGGACACACTGAACACTTGTAAGACAGGAAATAAAAGTTGATTGTGAGTAGAATACTTGTGACTTGGCTGGAGTTTTCTATTGCTTTTCCTTATTAAAATATTACATAATGAATTCGGTTCATTCTTTTTGAATAACCCTGTATTATACAGATATGAATGTGACGGGAATCTGTCTCTATGCTGACTGTAAATCTCAATTTTTATGTTGACTGTGGTGCTGAGCTGTTTTACTTTGTTTTGAAAAATCCAATAAATATATGCTTAAAAAAAAAAAGCTGCGTATGACTTTCGTCACCAATTTTTCATCAGATCTGTAAAACCAGAGTCATAGCCTGAGTATCACGAATCCGTAAGTCTTTCCGTGATTACGCACCTGAATCTCTTCCCTCACGGTGAACAATTTCAGAGTGTACTCCACCGTTAACACTCCATTTGCTTCCAAACAGAGCCGGTAAGTCATTGCATTGTGAGAAGTGGAGCTCCACGGAGAAGCAATGAAGCCGTTTCCGTGTTTGTTGCCGCTGTGGCCATAATGCGGCTGCGTTTAGTTCCACTTCCCACAATGCGCGTCGTGACGAATTTCTGAAAATGCCCGAGTGTTTTTTTAAACAAATGGATTGTTTATGGTGGAGTACACTTTGAAACTGTCCACTGTGAGGGAAGAGATTCAGGTGCGTAATCACGGAAAGACTTACGGATTCGCGATACTTAGGCTATGACTCGGGTTTAACAGATCTGATGAAAAATTAGTGACAAACGTCATACGCAGCTTTAAAAGCAGCATCAAACTCGTTTTCCTCCTGTGTGTTACTGGGTTCAGCCAAACCACTGTATACCTCCCCTCTTGTGTCATTGTGTTAGGTAGGTTTTTCAATTAATACTTTCTTGTTTGGTTGCTTTTATTGTGAGTGCACTCTTTTATAGGTGTAGTTATTAGAATGTTGGCTCTGTATTGGTATTGCATTCTGTGGAGTAAACAAACACCTGCTTTTGTGACCCTTTACTCCTATTTCCTCGTCGCCTTACTGCTTGGTTTCTCGCAGTATTTTGTTATTTTCTATCAACCATGTTAAATCCAGGGATTGTAACATACGTAATAGCATAATATGGAATGTTATTTTTATTAAACGGATACATTTTTCCAGAGATTCTATACAAACCAACTTCATATATAATTAGAACATACTCTAAGATGACCTGTAGTGTTTTTTATAGTAATGTGTAGAGGTGTGAATAGTTAACCATGACTTGCCACCCGTATTCAGCCCACTCTACCTTCTGCTCCTGCTGACAATCCTATGCTTCTAGAACACACTGCATCTTGCATAAAAGCAACTTAACAAATGCCTGATTATGAATATCATTCGACGATAAATGCAATCTGTAAAATCTAGGGATCGCGTAATGTGTTCCTCAGTGAAATCTGCAGAACAAATTCACAAACAAAATGTAGGAACGGGGAAAACTTCCTTTAGGTTCCCGGTAGATTTTATCCACCAGGAGCAAACGAATGTTGGAATCAGCAAACTACGCACACACCCGCACACACAGTATTAAGTAAATTTAATACTACTATACCAATTTGTTACAAGTCACTGGGAGCCAACAATAGAGCATGATTATGGTGTTAATAAGTAGCTTGCACTGAGGGCTGCAATTAACAATGTTCAGCACACACAAACACCAAGAGTGCATAAATAAAGCTAGCTTCCAGCTGTAGTTAAACCCCCAGGTTGGTACCACCTACAGAGCTATAGATGGTAACACAATATTTAACAACACAGCTGCCTCAGAAACCCATCTTTGTATTGTTTTTATCGGTCTTTGTTTTCACTGCATTACATTTTAGCATTTTTTCTTAAAGTAAGGATGCTTTATCTCAGCTATACTACAACTGAGGACTACACGGTCCAATCTGCCTCACCAAAGGTTACTTTGACACTAGTTAATGAGGGAACAGTCATTTATTATCTCTGCTACACAAGACTGCTGAAACAGATGCTGAATTAAGAACAGAACCTTCAATCAAGTCTAGTAAAGAAGAATAAATTCACTCTCTTCTCGCCCTTGGAAATGATTAGATGCTCAGTGGAATTTGCTGTTAAACCAGTGCAAGAAGTCATGCCGCGAATGGAGAGCAGGCAGTAAAAGGAAAACACAAAGAGAAGCTCTCATTCATTATGCATCAAAACAGGTGAATTGATTACTATGAGGCAGAGACATATTTCAGATTCGGGGTGAGTGATCTAACCAAAAGCTCGTGTTATGATCTTTGGGGTTTAGAATCATAATCCATGATCTGAATCACAATTTGACCTTTTTAAAATGTACTGTAGGCTTGCGACAACCATAATATAACCACGTTTCCCACAGGTTTCAGGAGAGCCTCAGCAGAATGATAGATTTTTTTTTTTTTGGGTGTTGTCATTGATTGAAAACTCTTGGAATCTTTTGACACGAGCCAGAAGAAACATGAAACAAATGTATGCATGTTCTGATGCCTGCATCCATCAACAGCTCACTGAGTTGCTATCACAAGTTCCTCTCAGAATAATATCTTTGATTGTTTGCTGTGACAGCTGTAAAACTTGGCTATTGGACAGATTTTTCAGTCTTCATTTCTGTGTTGGACATTTTCAGCCAGAAATGCTGCATAATGTAGGTTTCAAATGAGTGTCAGTGAAATAGGATATTTTTAATATAATTTTTCATTTTATTTTATTTTGCTCATCACCAAATACATGGTATGGAGCACAAACATTATGTCATAACAGAAAAAAAGAACAATATACATTCAGCAATAACAAAATTAACTGAAAAGAGGTAAAACCCTTTTCAGAAAGGCGCCCAATTTATGTATTGTCTTTGGTTGTTTGGACCGTAGAAGCATTATAAGTTTGTACATTGATGGATGCTACAGGTAATATTTTGGCAAGTACTTTGGCCTAAATACAACCTGTACATTAGTACATTCAAATAAAACATGGACTTCATGTCCCACACAACCATTACAGCACAAATGACAGACTTTCAGATGTCTTTCCAAACTTTTGTATCATCTGGTAACTTCAGGGATCATTGTGGTGTTTGTTCTAAAGTTACAAATTGCTTACCTGTAACCAAGGTTTTCACATAACAGATATTCGACTTTATATTCTGATTTAACTTCAACATAAACATCACATGAAGTTACATCCCTGATTTCACTCCGCCAGTTTTGTACATGCTGGTCTTTAAGGACCTGTTCCACAGTTTGTGTAAACCAAATGACGTTATGGAAAAGCTGTGTGGTCCAGATCTATAACAGGCCACAGCTGTCCACTTTATCCTTTACCTGTTGTTGACTGCTATGTATTTATTTAAAAATATGCACAGTTTCTCTATAAAGCATGCCATATGCAAAATTATGATCATCTAGATTATAAGAGTGACCTCTATGGGAGATAGTACTTCAGGGTTGTCAAGTTTGGCCACTTCCATTTTGGTAATGAGCTGATGTCTTATATGTAAAGCATGTCAACTGTGTCAACTCTGTGAAATGGATTAGCTGTTGAAAATAATGTATTGCAGCTATGCAGGTTAACTCACTTTTATTTTTACTTCTTTTTACTTCAGAGGCCAAATGCAGCCCAATTTTGACCTCAAATGGGCCAGACCAGTAAAGTAATGACATCAGAACCTACAGATAATGTCAAGTCCAAACTTCTCTTTGTGCTTCAGAGTGAAAGAAGTAAAATTACATTATGAAAATGTTTACATTTAAGAACTATCCTTTAAAGATAAATGCAAACAACATGAACACTATAAACAACCTGAGATTTCCGACAAAAACTAAGTGCAATTTTTAACAATATTAGCTTTAACTTCTCATTTGCATATGTACATTACAATTTACAGATCACAGTGGGTCTATAAGAACACAAAACATTTGTTCAGGATATTTTTACGTTTTTTGTGAAAGGATAGTTACCCCACCCTCCGAAGGAGAGGCAAGGGGTATTGTTTTTGGTTTGGTTTGTTTGTTAACACTCTAGCAGCAAAACTATAGGTTGAATTCATACCAAATTTGGTTTATAGATTGCCAGTGACCCAGAATAGATCTAATTACATTTTGGGAACACTAGATCAAAGTTCACATTTTTTATGAATTTTAAAAAAAAAATGTTCACCATTTACTTATAATGGGCAAAATTTCAAATGTCTGTAGCTGCAAAACTATTGGTTGAATTCATACCAAATTGAGTTTATAGATTGCCATTGACCCAGAATACATATCATTACATTTTGGGAAAAGTAGGTGAAAGTTCACATTTTTAATGAATTTTCAATTGTCTATGTCAATGCTGACATCAGCACACGCATAGACATGATGCCATCAGCTGGATCGATGCCAAAATAAGCTATAATACGTGTGAGGGGCGGGGTTTGTTGTGCCTGGAATTACTTGTTAGTAAATATTAACATTTTCATGTAACTTTACTTTTTTACACTAAAACAAAGACAAACATTTGGACTTGCGATTGTTTATTAATTATTATATTATTATTTTACTGGTCTAGCCCACTTGAGATTGAATTGTTTTCTATGAAGCCCCTGAACTAAAATGAGTCCAACAGCCTTGACTGTTAGTACCTTCAGTGTAATTTTTGCATTTCTCAAATTCATCCCACGTGCTGGATTGGACCCTTTTCTGGGCCGGTTTTGGCTGAAAAAATAGGTAAGTGGTCTCTGGGAATCTGACACAACCTTCTAGCAGTGAGGCAGAAATGTTAACCACTATGCAACCAAGGTTTTTCTTTATTGGCTGCTTTTGATCCACGTATGTCAAACTTGTTCTATTCTCTGACCACATGTTGAGGAAGTACAGAGAGCAGGTGTGGACTGAGGAAAGGTGCAACAGGCTGATGCCGGGCGCTAACCCGCTGTCTACAGCCTCTGTGGTAGTGAAGTAAACAAGCCAAAACTTAGTTAACCTGTGACACTTGGAGCAGGTTCATCGTCTGCTTTACTTGGCAGTCCTTCCCCGAATGCCTCAGTGCATCTCATCAGTAAGTAGTTCAGTTTATTAATTTATGTGAATCTCCCTGGTTTGATATTTACTGACAGTGTGAAAGCCCGAGACAGACCGTGTACAAGACAGATTAAAAGCAAAGTCTGCATTTTTTTGCTGGACAAGGGTGTGGGACCGTCCTGTTCCATCGCTTCCCAGAGAATCGATGACCTTTAGTGACCTTTAGTGACCTGAACATCAGCAGAGGCATTTGCAAAACAGCCAAAAATCATTAGACAATTCACAGTAATGGTTATTGATATTGATAAATCAGTGATTAGTGTCCCACACACGAAGCAGAAACAACCGGAACACAGAAATAAGAAAATGACGGCAGAGGTTAGTGTCACTATCACAAGCATGTAGTGTGTCATGGATTTAAACGAAGAGGGATTATTATTTTATGAGTCTGTTCATAAATTTTAAGGTAAATTTTACATATTATGCCTTTGTGTTAAGACAAATTTGTTGGACTGTGTTAAAACAGGCAGTACAGTACAATACAATAACATGGATATATAATTCTTAAAGATTAAGAACTATTAATGTAGCTTCTTCCCAATGAATTTATGAATGAATCTAACTTTTTCTAAGTGGTTTAACATCAACCCATAGACTCAGTGCTACTTTTGTGGCAGTTCCCAAAAGAATTGTTCTCTATATTACTTTTTCTTAAGTGACTTATCATTTATTATAATATTATCCTCTGTATTTTGCATTTTTTTCAGTGAAAATCATGTATCTTCCTATATTAAATTCACTGATCATGTAGATTTTCATAAAAGCTCAGATTAAAGTTGAGGGTTATTATAATAGAAAAAGAGAAAACTGAAGAAAGAGTGACTTTTCCAGTAAAGATATTATTAACTGAATGTAAAAAACAAGTGTGTCCAGCTCTGTCATTGATCCAACTCCATGGGTTTTCCTGGCAAATCAATGTTGTAGAAGATGACGGTGTTTCCATGGTAACTACGGAGCCTCTGAACATCCAAATGGGTCATATCTGATGACCATGAAAAGACGACAAACTAGATTTTACTATTTTTTGGTTGCCAGTGGATGCTTGGGTCTGCACGGGTTAATACCATGCTTTGCAATTTATATTTTTTGGTGAAAATCAGGTATTTTTATATATTCGACTCACTGATTATGCAGATTTTCATGAAAGCTTACAGCAAATTTGACAGTTATTACATTAAAATAGAGAAAACTGAAGAAAAAGGGATTTTTTTTCAGCAAAACATAGCATTAACTGCATATAAACCACTGTAATGTGTTACATGTTGCAGAACGTCCAAATAAGACACATCTGACACCTGATTATTATTTCAATGTATTGATAGGATGAGTGGTTCAACAGATACATCAGTAAATGCTTTTGATCACCAGCGACTTGTAACTTTGACTCAATTTACCACATGGTTCTGAAAATTGTAACAAAGTGTGTAGTTCAGGGACATTGACACTGATGCAGAACCATATGAGGCTCTGAAATAGAGTTTTTCTACCTGAGAATGAACCACCTAAAGTGTGCCCTATATTTAGAATATTCTCACCACTTTTTCTCTGACCTCATAGGGATTGAACCCCTGAAGCCTCTTAAACTTACCAGAGTTTGTCAGTATTAAAGAGCAATTCTGCAGCTGGTGGTGTTGTGTCGCTGGGAGGTTTTAATACGTTATTTCAGATTCAAACCGACAAACAAATTAAACGACGGCGGCAGCAGTTTTACATGATGAAATCACTTCCCCGGTCTGAGTCCAGAGGTTCAGAATAGAGCAAATTAAAGGGCTTCAGTTGACCCATCGGCAAATGAATGAGGTTTGGGAGCCGAACGCCTCTGATTGACACTGATATTTTAACCCATACAGACCCAAACATCCACCTTCGACCAAATCCATCTACTGATCTAAACTGTTTAATACCTGTTGACCCATTAATCCTATCAATCCATGTAAATAATTGGTGTAAAATACAGTTTGTCATCTTTTCATGGTCATCAGATATGACCCAGTCGGACGTTCAGAGGTAGGGGTGGGAATCAAAAACCGGTTTCAGTTGATCAGTTCCATCAGAATCGTGCACCTCCAGTGCTGTCGATTCTTCTTAACAATTGTCTCATTTCCCTCCACGACATTTTCTGGTTTTCCCTACATCGCGTCGCGGTACATTATGTAATTACGTCACCTGCTTCAACCGCGAGGAATCGCGCAGAGGAAAAAGCGATCCGAAGTTTGGCTACATTTCACCAGAAGAGACGAGAATAATGCCGTGTGTAATCAGTGTAATGCTGTCATTTCATGTAAGGCTGCAAGTACCAGCAACATGCTCAAGCATTTGGGCGAAGTCAAGGGAAGGTTAACATCTCGTCAAAAAAAGATGTAATTACAGTAATTTACACCAAACTTATATTTTCGGGTAGGTAACTACTTATATTTTCAGGATAATCTATTTTGAAACGAGAAAAAAATTGTGAAAAAACATTTTTTTGAGGAGTTTTATGAGTGTGAATGTTTGTAAAGTGACAAACTCTCATAAATAAACTAAATGTATTCCAAATACACTGATATTTGACTATTATATTATTTATGTCATATTCTAAACACAGTGTTTAAAATTAATAAATGCATATATCTATCTATGCAAAAATACATTTGAATATAATGTTAATATTATTTGTATGTTGTAAATATTGTAAAAAAAAAAGTATATGATATTGATAATTGAAAAAAAAAAGTTTAATATTTACTTTTGATGTCCATCCGTGACGCTGCCATTTTTCTAAACTCTTCTTATTTAGGTATGATAAAATATTTTTTCCCTCTCACCAATTATTAGGTTGTAAAATAGAGGGTTTAAGGTATGAATACATTTGAATACAATACATTTTAATACATCTTACATCTGAATACATCTGAGGATGAAAATGTCAGAACTTCACCTTTGAAAAGTTTGTAATTCTTTAAAAAAATTGCCATTAATGTTTTGTCCATCTGTGATGCAGTAGTTTGTGATATTTTTCATCTAAAAATATTTGAAACTAAATTTTTCCCTTTGAATATGTTTAAGATGGCATTTAGACCTTTACAATTATGTGGAATATATGTCTTAAACTTGTCTGGTTCAAAAGTTATGAATGAAACAGTAGTGGCCGGTCCATCTGTGATTATCGCCCCGGCATGGAATTAAATTCCAGGAATGTCATGTGTTCGACCGTCTGCGTATGAGTGCTAACACTGCTAGGCTATATTTTGTTTCTACCTATTGTTCAGAATTTTCAAGCTGAATTTGTCTGAATACGTCCATCTCGTGCAGACATCATTTTGGATAAAATAAGATGGCTGATTTTGGTGCAGAAGACTGTGTCGAACTTTTTTTTTTTTTTTTACACTAAAAAAAAAAAAAAAAAACAGTCAGGAATCGATAGCAGAATTGATAAGGAATTGGATTGGTAAGCAGAATCGACAAAGGCAGTGATATTGATAAAATCTTATTAATTCCTACCCCTATTCAGAGGCTCCGTAGTTACCGTGGAAACACCGTCATCTTCTACAACGTTGATTCACCAATAAAACCCATGGAGTTGGATCAATGACAGTGGATGGAGACACTTGGTTTATGTTCAGTTAATGATATATTTTCCTGAAAAAGTCACTTTTTCTTCAGTTTTCTCTGTTTTTTACATAATAAACCTCAAGTTATTTATTAACATTTACATGATCAGCAAATTAAATAATGGAAAATACCTGATTTTGACCGAAAAAATACAAAATACAAGAGGATGACATCATAATAAATGGAGATAAATCAGTTAAGAAAGGTTAAATCCAGAGAAAAAATCATTTTGGAACTGACACAAAAGTAGCGCTGGGTCTTTATGGGTTAAAACAGATTTCATGGCGTGGAGTTGCACTAAATGTTTAACTCTACCTTATTTTCACATGTAAAATGTTATTTTTTTCCCACATATCTTGCTATTATTGTATATAATGTTTCATCGCGCTTGATTGTGTTCACACGTTCATCCATATTTCATTGGTTGGAAAGAACATTCTGCACGATGTCAACTCCTGACACTGTGACATGAGGACATTTAAGAATCCAAGACTTCTGAGATCATTGTCGCAGTCGCTAATGGATCAGAAGCCAATGGATGAAACTTGTGCTAAGTGAGTCATCATAAGACCATCTGGATGACTGACACATTCCCATCTAAATAATGAATCATGATGATAAATTGTGCTGTTAATGAGGCTCAGACTCTTATATAGCAAACAGGAGAGAAAACATAAAAAGAGTTGCGCACTAAATAGATCAACACACTGTCCCTGGTTTACATCTGAAAATAAGCTGTTGAGTTCTTTGAGTTTTCTGATCAAACTGTAAAATCATAATCAGATGCTTCAGTGATGACTGCTGGCTGTCATTGTCTAGACAGAGAAAGCTGTTGAGTCTGGTTTTCACTTTCTTTTGCAGCTTTAGAGTAAACAAACTAAATGTCTAAAGTGGCTGTAGCAGTCCCGTGGAGAAAACTAAACTATTAAACTGTCATGGCAGAGATATCCTGTTTAGATCCTAACCATTAGTGGTGTATTTCATATAAATAACCTTGCTTTGTTAATGGGAATCAGCGTCTACTGTGGTTATATTTTATATCTTAATAACTTTTTTTCTCAATGTTGATGCATGTGTGTTTGACCAATTTTAACAAATATGAACCGCAAAGAGTCAGTATTATTTCCATGTAAACAATCTGTACTATTACAGCAATATATGCTAATAGGAGTGAGTAAAGTGAAAGGAGGAATTAGGTCCTTAATTGGCCCTTAATGCTTCTTGATCTGTAAAGGCAGATAATTGCTTACACTCTCGGGTATCTCCACATTGTTTATACCCAAGACTTCACGTGATAAAATGCTTGGAAGCTGTTACTTCTGGAAATGTTTTACCACAGAAGGAAATCTAACTTGATTTTTGCTTGTTTGTTTGTGTGTCTTGAATGGTGATTGACTGGTGATACAATAAAGCAAAAAAAAAACAAAAAAACAAAAACATAGGTTTGACGTGGTTTAAATGATATGACCCTCAGTTTTACACAGATGGACTTATGCTGCGTTCCAGAGTCTTGGGAGGTTGAATATTCTTACTTGGAGTTAATTACATCCCAAAGTATTCCAGGTGATCCATGTTGAACATAAACAACAAACATGGAGGTCGCAGATCTAAGCTCCGATTTGCTTTGATACTGAAGAGGCGTTTTGACTGTCGCCAGTGTAGTGTTCTCATACGCAAACGAGATGGAAGAAGCGAAATGACAGATGAGCTAATTATACATTGTGAAGTTTTTTTTTTTTTTTTTATTGCGAACTTGGACACTGTGCGTCGCCATTGTTGTGCTGATGTCACGTTGTAGTTCGCGGTGAGGTCGGGGTACTTCGATCTGGCCCAACTTTGCAACTAGGACTCTCGACCAAAAGCATCTACTGATCTAAAATATTTAATACCACTAATCCTATCGATTCATGTAAATAATTGGTGTAAAATACAGTTTGTCATCTTTTCATGGTAGTCAGATATGACCCATTCGGGCGTTCACAGGCTCTGTAGTTACCGTGGAAACACTGTCATCTTCTACAACATTGATTCACCCATGGAGTTGGATCAATGACAATGGATGGAGACACTTGCAACATTCAGTTATTCAAAGGATTCAGTCTTTTATTGTCACGTGTATCGTAAAGAAAGAGGTATAAGTACAAAAAATGAAATAAAAAAATGTAACTAGGAAATTAAAACAACCAAAACAAACTGGCATTTAAAAATGGTACGCAAAAGAAAAAAGGCATAAAAAAATAAAAATATATAAACTACTGTTACTAGTAGAAAAATATATATTTACATAAAGGTGCATTATTTGGGTAAATTATTGATATCTTTGCTGAAAAAGTCACTTTTTCTTCAATTGTCTTTGTTTTGTTATATTAACCTTTGAATTTACTGAGTTTTTGTGAGCATCTAAATTAAGTATAGGAAATTAAGTGTAGGAACATGCACAATTTACAGCGAAAAATGCAAAACACAGAGGATAGTATTATAATGAATGGTAATAAATCACTAAAGAAAGATTAAATAGAGAAAAAAAAACAATATTTGGGAACTGCCACAAAATTAGCACTAGGTCTGTGTGGGTTAAAAGCTGATATCAACGCTTGCACGAATGGATTGACCAAGATGAAGCACACGTTGAAAAATAAACATAACTAAAACCGTTTTTTCCAATTGCCCTTTTTCCACACATCTTTTGAAGCCCCCTCGTATCTGCCTGAGGGATTAGTCTGGCACTTTCAAACTGTTTGCCAATGAGCGTCAATTGGCCCTAACTAATCAGTATTTATGCTGTTTGATACAATGTCGGGCCGTAACACGTCTACCTGTCCAGCACTGGGCCTTGATCTGATATGTCACATCCAGAGACATTTGATAACACCACCTGGAAACTGAAAATGAACTGAGAAGATTCATTCTCGTTTAAGAATTAGTCTGGCAATTCCAGGTTAATAAAGTCATGGAACGATTCCAAGAGCAGCATCAGTTCAACAGCTCCAACACTTAATGTGTTCCTCCTTGGCTCATACCTTCTTTTACAACAAATGTCATGAAATCAACACCAGAAGCAAAAGGCTCATATTTATCTAAACCCACTTGTATTAGTCTGTGGTTCATTTATTTGTGTATTTGGACCCTAATAGTTCATAC
>JAPQRP010000011.1:8271512-8282196 GCA_037367295.1 Apogon hyalosoma
ATATGTATGTATATATATGTATATATGTATATGTATGTGATGTTAATGGATATTTCATTGTGTTTTTACACTACTAGATAAATGACAAGGACATAATTTGTTTTAAAAGACTGAGCTAAACTTTTTTTTTTTTACAGTATTGACAATAGTGAGAAAATAGGTTACAAGAATATAGAGCAGGGATGTCAAACTCATGTTAGTTCAGGGGCCACATGCTGCCCAAGTGGGTTGGACCAGTAAAATAATAGCCTTTCAAGTTAAATTAAGAAAATCTTTACATTTACAGTGTCCTTTCATTTGAAAAAAAAAAAAGTGAATAATCTGAACAAATATGAACAACCTGAAATTTCTTTGGAAAAATAATAATTTTAACAATATTATGCCCCAACTTATCATTAACATATATGCATTACAAGTTACAGATCTCAGTGGACCTATAAATATAAATGTATGATTGACAGCTGCATTTACCAATCACATCACATGACCTGGACGTGGTTCCCCTCCATGTATGAAACAATGTCAGGTCCATGATTTGGACTGAGTGGAAAGAGCTGCAGAAGAACACTGTGTATTCTCAAATTCTGATTTTTTTGTTTGTTTTTTTATCCTGGTTTCAGCATATGTATAAGTACTTGTATGTAGTTCTCAACTAATTCTAGAGGAATCAGGGCAAAGCTTTGTAACAGCTGTTTAGTTTAATTATCAAAATACTGAAAGACAAGCTGCAGTTAACATGAAACAGGAAAAAAACTATTATTCTGCAAGATGCAGATAGTTTAATGAGTCATAGAATGGTTAGAGTCATAAATGAGATGTTGAAAACTGTTACTTTAATGAAATATTACTTTTGGTGTTCATGTTAAATATTTTGTTTTCATATGAAAAGCGACTTATGTGCCTCATTTGAATAGAAACCAGGTTTGTTGAGAGAGAAAATATGAAATTAACAGAAAGTAGAAGATATTAATTTTTTAAAAAATCTTCAATTAAGCTAAAAAAATCTGCCAATGGAACAAATTAAATTTATCTTGGTAAAATTTCTTGAAATACAATTTTCAAGATCTATTGTCTAAAAATAAGTTCTTAGAATCACCAAAAAAGTAACTTTTCAGTGACATATGTCTTATTTTAAGTGTGATGAGATATTTGGACTAGAAATGAGAAATACACTTGGTAAGATTTAGATTTTTTGCAGTGTTTGAAAGAAAGCTAGAGATAAAAAGCTCTCTTTTGATGAAAATCTGAAGTTTCAGGAAAATTCACAAGCTTATTGTATCCCCACTTTAGTTTGGATGTGATTTTCAGGGCCAAGGTTTGACAATTATATTGGAATTTGTCCCTTTTTTAAAATGGATTTCACTACAACTGCATCGGATACCGTGCTGAGCATGGCACTTTAGTTACAGCAAAAGTATTTACAATTTACAAGGCTTTAAACTGCAGCACACTTCCATTTCTCCACAGTTCATTACAGAATAAAACTGCCATTGTGCAGTCCTAGTATTTTACGTTCAGTCGTTTGTTAAAGCTGTGATGCTGGTGAACTGAACAAAAGGTCCACACTGTTACTGAAAATAACATGATGGTGGCATCTTTATTCTTTCAGAAGCATGGGAAGAAAACTCAAGCTGCCAATCATACTTTATGTATTTATTTTTTTATTTACTGAAGTAGATGCCTCATATCCAACATCAAAATACAGTGTTCATTTATTATGTCTGATTACTAATAGCTAGTTTACTTGCCTCATATTTTTATTGTTTTTGCTCATTCTTAATGGGTTTTATTTAGTGAATTACGTGCACTTTTTTTTTTTTACCCCGTCCACACTAATCCAGATAAAATGTACAAAAAAAAAAAAAAAAAATCTACATTTAAAACAAACTCCATTTACACAGTTATTCATTCATTGTCCGAACCACTCAATCCTCAGATAGGAGTGAAGGTGTTGTACACCCCTGTTGTCAGTTCATCACAGGGCTGACTGAACCAGAACCGTCTTGCTGGACCTTCTTCTCAGCCAACACAGCCTTCACTTTGGTGGATATTTAGGTAGAAGGTGCAGGTAACTTCATCAAAATGCTAACTATTTTTTTTTTTTTTTTTTTAATCACTGCGCACCTCCTTCCACTTCACATCCAGAACAACCCCATACTTGAAGTTGTCTCACCAGCTGCTGGTTCCATCTGGCCTGATCCAAAACTGTACTTACTGGTGGTTTCTAAGAATTGGATGCAGTAAAGACAAGACACAGGCTTTTGTATGATGTAGCGATGCCAAGTTAAAGTGTACACTTGTAATGGCTAAGGCTAGCAAAATTGGTGTATAAACTGGTATACTGTATGTTCGCCATGACTGTTGTTGTTGTTGTTGTTGTTGCTATGGTTACAAGGTCATGCTAATGCAACAATGAGCATGTGTGAATCTAAGCATAAAGCCGTCATTTGCAAATTTTTCTATTTTCCCCATCCACAGATATACATAGAAACAAGAGGGTTTTTTTTATTATTATTTTAAATCATCACTCTGGAAAACATATTTGAAAATGTACATTTTTCAATATAAAAGGTGTTTTTATGTGGATGAGGCCCAAACATAGAACCAGTTTACATGACCATAAAAATCTGATAACTGGTAGTAATTAGATAAGTGTAATAATCCGATCAAATGTGTTTACATGCACTTCAGATATGTGATAATCGAAAAATCCTGCTGTAGACATTTCAGTTCATCTGTCATAGTGAATAGATAAGTAGTGATTTTGGACTCAAACTTTCTATGTTTGTCACTTCCATTTTTTTTTTTTTTTTTTTTTTACAAAAGCACAAATGTAATCGAACTAAATATATCATGATGAAATGCTATAAATGTACAAAGACATTGGAGTGTTGGGGAGAAATCCAGGTGTGTTAATCTGATTCCGTATATGCTTTGATATGCTTCTCTGATCAGATTATGCTGTTTACATGATCACTTGAATAATCTGATAACTCCCGAAATCGGATAATGGTCAGAGTTTTAATGTGCATGTAAACGGGCTCACGGAGGAAAAAAATCCATTTTGCTAAATATCAGCTAATCCGTAGTTTATCGTGTTTGCTAAATTCCTTTCTAAAACCACAATTATAGCTATTTAGTTTTACATATATCAAGATGAACTAAAGTCAGATGGAGTGAATGCACATTCCCTGTATGTTGTTTATTTATTATTCGTTTATTAGTTTTGATCCCCATTAGCTGCTGCACACTACAGCAGCTACTCTTCCTGGGGGTCATTAACAACATAAAAACAAAGCATCACAATTTCCTACAGCTCGTTCAACAAACAGGATGTACATACACTCAACACAACAACACGGAAACCAAAATTCAACAGCAAGCGCACAATGCAAAACAATTACACTAACAATAATAGTACCAACAACAGCAGAAGAAAAGAACACATAAATAAACGTAAAAAAACAGCTCCACAACAAACAAACAAACAAACAAACAAAAAAAAAATCACCTAGATGATGTCACTCTAGCATTCTAGCAGATAGTTAGTTATTTTTGGGTAAAAAAAAAAAAAAACTTTTAGAAAAACTGACTGCTTGAATTTCTGAGATGAAAACGTGTGGCAGTGTATTCCATTGTCTCCACTGCAGTGTCATTGCCTTTACCACCAGGCGCCTGCCAGTTATGTCATCGTATCCACCGTAACCTCTTATGCTAATGCATGTAACCATCTGAGGCTACGCCGCTGTAGGCAGGATTTATAGTGAACAAAGTGGGTTAACAAGAGTCCTGTTGAGCATGCATAGGTTTGATTTATAGCTACAGATTTCATAACCGCTGTGCCTATATAATTCATTATCAGGGTGACTGAGAGCAGAGCGTTGTGACTGAGGACTGCCCTAGAGTAAGGACAGAAATCTACTTTATTCGAAGTCAATCACTTTTAGCCTGAGGATGTTGTGTAAATTCAACGCCTCACATCAGAACAAAGGAACAATAGGTCTGTATAAAGTACTCCTTCTGTTAACAGAGGATGGTGACTATTTACTAAATCAATGCATATTGACTATATTCTTTAGGCACGTTGAGTGGAAGATGAGTGTTTATTTAGTTCTTCCATATTACATTTACTCTGTGATATGTGAGATATTGTCAGATGCCAATTCCTGTTTCTTCATCCAGGCATTGAAACTGTTGACGCTGGACTTGTTACCAGTGTTGGATTATGGTGAGAGTAGAGTTTATTTATATGCCACGATTTTAAAAAACAATTTCCAAAGCTCTTTATATAAAAATCAATATGAGTGGATACTACTGCTTAGTGTCCATCTGTATGTCTGCAGATTTCGCCTCCTTCTTATCTGCATACATACATATCTAAAACCATAATCTGTTGGGTCTACACTCTCACAATATCGTGCAAATGTTGGTCCACAGTTAACACAGAATTAGGACACACACACACACACACACGGTTTACAACAAAACTCTCTCTTCTTCCTAGAACCAAATTGTCCAAGCTGAGAGAATTTAAGTCAATTTTGAACAAAAAAGAAAATGGAACTCTTTGTTAGTGTGATTGCTCCCCAATTTGCAGTCTTTTTAGAAATTGTACCTGTTGTCATGTATTAACTGGGTATTGTGTTCACTTGCTTGTATTGTGACAGCAGTGTTTGTCATGTGCGGTGTTTGTGTTTACTGTGGTAACATTGTTTTTGCTCCTCTCTTGGTCAGGTTACTCAGTGCGACTTTCAGCCTCTTAACAAATGCACAGACTCTTTTTCCAGTGTGTCATTTCTGCAGCTCAATCAGAATAATATAAAATGTAATAGTAGAGGACACTGAAGTAGCATGGGATCATGGGAGCTGTTAAGGTCATTACCAGTGAAAATCTATCTGATGTTGAGTCGGATAGATATTATGTTTTACAGATGAAGTCATAGTTGATTCACATTGCATTTCATTCATTTCACTGTAATAAAATATCCACTTGCGATGTCAGTGTTGGTGAAGGGGGTATGATGCACATGCAATTTGATCAAATGAAATAGTCACATTCGATCAAATGTTTCCAATGATGGTCTGTTTTTAATGTTTTTTATGTCCTGTAATGTGACCCTGGGTCAAGAGCGGAGCCCAGAAATAAATAGTTTTATTACTATTTTTAGACTAGACAGACTTTATTTGTAATTCCAGATTTCACATCAAAAATTAAATTTCGGTGCAGTTGGCTCAGCAGACAGCAGCAATAAATACAAACAGGCTATTTGTCTGTCTATAGATAGATAGATATGCATATAAAACTATGGTTCTGATAAAAATGACTATTTTTCCTATTAACACAAATTACAGACAAACTCTTTGATTTACCTTTAACCCAAAAAAGTATGTGGCCTAAAATGTATTATTTAATATCAGATCTCAAACATGAATGTCTGGGAAAAATAAAACAATGGGAAAAAGAACTGGCTTTAAGCCTAACTGAGGATGACTGAAAAGACATACTTTCCTGGGTAAACAGCAGCACTTCATGCTGTCAGTTTAATTTAATACAATTTAAAATTGTCCACCTCATCGTCGTACCTATTTTACCAATTTCAGACACAAGATTTACTCAAATGTCACAGATAACTGCAACAGATGCCAGATGTCACCTGCTAACATGACACACACATGCTCTGGTCTTGTTCACACTTAAAAAACTACTGGATAAATATATTTTATCACCTTTCTCAAGCTTTGGAAACTGCACTAATACCATCTGCTGGATTATCCATTTTTGGAATCTCTATATAAATTATCCAAAAAAGATGAAATGGACATTATTGCATTCCCAACGTTATTAGCTAAAAATAACAAGTTTCAGTGAATATTGCCCAGTTATACTGCACATTGGAACATTATTATAATGGAAGTACCATATTCAACAAAATGGATAACACAGGTCTTCCATGTGTGGAGCTGAAAGATGCTAAAAGACAGATGTTTGAGCATGTGTTTCTGTCTGAACAACCTTATAAGCCACTGTAAAATGTGCATCTAGCTTCGGGGCATATTCTTAACCTGCAAACAATCAGTTCCTGAACTATCCATCTGCCTCACCTTCTCTGGTTACATGACCCTACTGAACAGAGAATCATCTCACTACGGCCATATGCCCAGTATTGATTCCTTTAGTGAGGCTTTGGTTAGTTTGGCAGAAGGTGCTTTCAGTGTCAGCTGCTAATCATTGAAAAACTACCCTGAACTGACCTGAAGTGGCACCAATTACTCCTTTAGATTCTGTTGGTTGTTTTAGCTGCCAACAGCAAACTGGATAGTTTGCGTAGAGGGTATTGAACGTAGCGACATGTGGCAGAAAGGTTCCTGACAAAAACATGCAGATAAAATCAATCACTGGGAGGAAACAGCCTGGTGCTTTAAGATAAGGCACAAAAAAACCTTTGGGTCAGGAGTGATGTATTGCATGTCTTGTATCTTGCATTAGCTTATCTTTATGAATCTTCCAACATTTTGACCATGGTTTATGGGAGTTTAGTTTACAGTATACTTTTAGCCTATTTAACCATATAATTTTAATTATCAATAAAAGTAAAGGTAAAGTTAACCATATGTGGCTCAGTTAGTAGAGCAGGTCGTCCAATGACCAAAGGGTTGGTGGTTCGAATCCTGCCTCTGACTGTCCACATGTTGAAGTGTCCTTGGGCAAGACACTGAACCCTAAATTGCTCCCAGTAGGGCCTAGCAGTGCCTTGCATGGTGACAGCCACCATTCTGGTGTACTGGGGTGCCAGTAAGGGGGGGGTAAACATGACAAATTCATGTGGCCCAGAATTTGTGGGGGTTCCGTAGAGCAGAGGAGGGGGTCCAGTGGATCCGGGCTAGAAGCTGTGAAAATGTCCTGTAAGATCCGTTGTATAAGAGAAGCATAGAAGCCAGGGATCAGACGTTAAAAGAATGTTAAGTTTCAGTTTTGTTTTCACACTAGCGCAAGTGATGTTATGTGCAGACTGTGTGCACCCCCAACCCCGCTCCAACAGATCGACAAGGTACTGAATTTTATGAAAGGGCCCACAACGTTTGGCTTTCATGGGACCCACAGTTGGTAGCGGCGTCCATGCCGGTGTAGGAGTGTGTGCGTGAATGTGAGGCTTTGTAAAGTGGTTTGTATCTTACATAATGATCCATCCATCCATCCATCCACTAATCCACTACTGCTTATCTGGGGCCAGGTCGTGTCGGCAACAGTCTAAGCAGGGATGTCCAAACCTCCCTCTCCCCAGACTCCTCCTCTAGCTCTTCTGGGGGGACCCCGAGGCGTTCCCAGGCCAGCACAGAGACATAGTCTCTCCAGTGTGTCTTGGTCTCCCCTGAGGCCTCCTCCCTGTGGGACATGCCTGGAACACCTCCCCAGGGAGGCGTCCAGGATGATAATGAACCTTAAAGAAATAAAATGGTAAATGGTTGGTACTTGTATAGCACTTTTCCACACTTTTATGGTGCTCACCGTGCTTGAGTCACAAATAATATTTTTTTGACTGTTAAGTATTGTACAAGTTAGTAGTTCTGAAGGCAAATTTTTACTCATTTATTTCAAAATGAAAATGTGAAGCTTGAGTAGATTTAACAAACTCAAACGGTCACATTGGGTCTGTCCAAGATTCCATGCTAACATGGTAATAGTAAACTTAAGATGTGAATTTCATACTTTTTCTGGGTAAATATGACAGTGTGAAAGCTCTAGCCACTGTGCACTGCATTGTTCACTTTCTGTCATCATAACTGCAGTTGTAAATATCCCAGAGTCCAGTAGCTGATTTTCCGTCGTATTACACAAATGTTGGTACAACCAGTAGTAGCTAGTTTTTCTCCTTCTCTATACACCATGTAGTTGAGACTTCTACTTAGATTTACTCTAATCTGTAGTATCACACAGATTCAGGCAGTTCATAGTATTACAATGGTGCTGATAAAGGTAAGATGGGCTGGTTACCAAGGTTACGTTCCCCCCAGCTGCTAATGAGGCTTCAGAAAATGACATATTCACACCCTAAGCTGTTCATTTGGAAAGATGCATTCTGCTGTTAATTTATGCAAAAGTATATTCAATGTTATAGATTTTGTGTACATCTTATGAGGCTTTGAATGAACCAATGGTGTATTTGTTGAGTTTTGCACAACTAGAAGCAACTGTCTGTCACAGAGTTGTCTTATTTTAGCCTTTTCCTAACCCTATCAAAGTTATTTTTTAACCAAAGCTGTCTTATGACATTCTCACTGCCTAAATGCAACAGTTTGCCAACACAAAATACACCTGAAAACTTTAAAAAGGACCACAGTTCATGTTAGCCAACCACAAGGCAGTGTTGAGATATATACCTAAAAGTTACATGTTGCTCATATTTAACCCATAAAGACCCAGTGATAATTTTGTGGCAATTCCCAAATAAAATTTTCTCTCTATTTAACCTTTCTTAAATTATTTATCACCTTTTATTGCAATATTATCCTCTGTACTTTGAGTTTTTATCAGCTTTTAAATCATGTATAGGAAATTAAATATAGGAAAATACATGATTTACAGTGAAAAATGCAAAGTAAATTCCAAAGTTTATACATCAAAACAGAGAAAACTGAAGTAAAAAGTCACTTTTTCAGCAAATCTATCATTAACTGAACATAAAAGAAGTGTCTCAACCTATAAAGACCCATGGATGAAGCTGTTAAACATATACAGAAATGACGTTAGACGGCAGAATTAATTTTGTCCATGTGTTCTTTTCATCCCTGTTTTACTATGTAATATTCCTCGAATAATATAGTGGTTCAGGTTCATTGTGACTATGTAAGCTTCTTTGGCAGACATTATGAATAGCTTCTTCAGTGCTAATGGGGATCCTAATGAACTCAACTAAATCATGCATAGGCTTTCAGTTAATAACCTGGCTAACTGGGTGTCTAAAACAGTGCCCAGTGAATTGAAGCCTTATTGATTCGATCGCATTAGGAAGGTCGCCGTAAATCTCTTCATTGGTCATATGTGTGGTCCAGCTGATGTTGAAGACAGTATGCAGCGTCCTTGTTAAAGCAACAGAAACCCATCTACTCACGGTACAAAGGGTTCCCGATTAAGTTCCGTTCATTTGTGATATAAGGATTCTTCATGGGCCCAAATGTGACACTATATTCAGAAAATTCAATACTGCTTTTAAGTGGATCCACAAGTAGGCCTCTTAACACTTGAGTGGAGTCCATTCAGTGCAACAGGCGTCTAAGGGCACAAATAAAAGTAAGAGGAAATGACTGAGAAGAGGCCTCTTTCAGCCGTACAGCTGAACAGCTACATAATCTTACAATTTAACATGATGTTTAGGTACATTTCCCTACCAACCATCATCCGAATTTAGTTTGCTGTGTAACATATGATAATCCTTAATGATGTTAGTGTCTAAATGTGTATACAGTGATGTCCTCTGTAAGAAGACACTTAATTTGGGGCCTCATGTATAAAAACTTGTAAGCGTACGCCAGGTTTCAGTATGAAATCCACACATCTAGAAAACTCCGTACGCCCCAAAAAAATCCAGATGAATAAAACTGATCGTACGCCTGAATCCAAGCGTGTTTCCTTTACACATCCCAATCGGCGTGGAATTGACCGCATATGCTGGAGTACCAGACTCCTCCCTCTCCATGCTGTAATGGCTGCTGGCCATTTTGTCCCTGTTCCTCTTTGTGTTCCGCCATTTTAGGTCTGGCAGGCTCCGCCCCTTTCGTTCCACACACCTGACCGGACCCTATATAAGAGTCTCTCTCTCTCTGTCTCTCCCCCTCCCTCCTTCCTACATGGCTGTTTGATTTTCAGTTATGTTTGTTTGGTTCTTGTGGGTTCTTCGTCCACACATGCATCCATACACCCTACACCTCACCACTGATTTTCACCTGAGTAAGTTTGATTTGACTTTTCTTTATTGAAGTCACATTGCCTTTAATTATCTCTGTGCGATCCTTCCCTTCCTTCGTTATGCTCTCCTACGAGCTGGGCATAACAGCGCCCCTATTTAACCCTTATGCCTCCCTCTGGAATTTTTGTCAATTTTTCTTTTTTTTTTTTTCATTTGTTGATCATTTTGGCTGTGTTGCAGCTTTTGGCATGAAATTTGGCAGAAATGTTTCTTTTTAGTTATATTTTTGAAATCCAGCGTCTTTTACTCTTACATGTGTTTTATTTTCCCGTGATGCATTTTGCACCCTCTCATCACCCTCGTGGACAAAAATGTCCACGCACACAAAAACCACTATAAAATCCATATACGTCAGACGAGAGAGAGTATTTGACATTGCAGGAAAAATACTTATGCAATCAAATCAATTTTGCTGCTAATCTTTGACCTATCCAAGGCTCTAATAACCACCAAAGTTTCATCCACCTACTATTTATTTTTTGTAATAAATCACTCAATTTAAATGATTAAACTGGCATTTAAAGGGTTAAAATCCTGAAAAATGTTGAATGTTTGGTAGTTTTGAGCAGGGGGGAAGTTGTTTAAGAGATTTATTAAAAAAAAAAAGGGAAAAAATTTTGAGGTATGATGATTTTATGGTAGTATTTTGTGTGTGGACATTTTTGTCCACACGGGTCACCAGAGGTATTTTTTTTAGGGAGTCATAAGGGTTAAATATG
>JAPQRP010000011.1:8319882-8331115 GCA_037367295.1 Apogon hyalosoma
ATGGGTCATATCTGATGACCATGAAAAGATGACAAACTGCATTTTACACCAATTATTTACATCTATTGATAGGATTAATGGATCAATAAGTATTAAACAGTTTAAATCAATAGATGCTTTTGGACGCTGGTAGCTGTATGGGTCTTTATGGGTTAAAATCCAACTCTGGTCTCCTTGTTTGTCATTTAACATCAGTAGATGGTGACTTATTTTCCAAAAAAAAAAAAAAAACAGTATTAAAAAAAAAAATCACTTCCATCAAGACTGAATTTGGCATAAATTGGCTTAAGAGAAATATTTGAAAGTATGAAAGCGTGGGTGAAACTCTCATAAACCAGACAAACAATAAAAAAACATGCTTTTCCCTTCTTCTTCACAGCTCTGCTAGTTAATTTATCTGAATGTGTGAATGCAGGTAAAGCCGCTCGTGTCAATATGGACCGATAGGATGACATCAGTGGCATTTGTGTTCGTTTGCTCCTCATCCTCAATCCAAACAGTGTCTTTTAAAAGATTCAGAAGAGGTCAGAAAACAGTTTTGAATGCTAGAACATGATTGCTGGGTTTTTTTTGTTTTTTTTTTCTCCTTTGCTGGTTCTCTTGGGTGCATCTTTTATTAGATGAAAGAAAAGAAATATTGTTTGTCAGACATTCAGAGCAGGGGTTTACACTTCAACCGTAATGCAACAAATTTATATTTCAGGCAGCAGCTTCCATTTGGCCTTTTGTTTTTGCATTTTATATCCATTTTTTCTTATTCAACACAAATCCTCTCAGGGGAAAATCAAACTATTTAATTCCCTTTGCTGATTTCTCTTTCTTCACCTTTTGACTTTCCGATGCTTGCATGTGTGTGAAGTTGCAGTGAGATTAAAGAAGAGCTCTTTGCCTTATTTAACACCGAAGACAAAGAGTAACACGGCAGCATCAGAATTGAAACTTTTTGACACTATTTCCATGACGAAACTTCAAACCTGCTACACAACAAGGATGCCAATGAAAGTCAAAAAAAAAAAAAAAAAGAAAAACTGAACACGAAAAGTTTTAGGCTGTTAGTGAGGATAGAAGATGCATAACATTACAGCGATGAGGTTTCACTCCCATCACTCTCACTTGTGTTTTGTAGAAAATACTGATGAGACCGTTAACAGTCTGTGAAGAGAATTCCACAGCCAAACACCGATGGCGCTTTGCTGACAATATCACGCGCTATTAACACACATAACCTCACTTTTTCTTTGTAAGTATCTGTAGACATTAAAGACATAAAGACTGATGTGTGCCTCTAAACAACACTGAACCGGCATCTGTTATCCACGGCAGTCTCTATGTATCTTAGGCTGATTAACTGCCTTTACAGTCAGCCTTCTGGAGGTGGCTGGCATATCTTTCATTTGTAGTCTCTAATTGGAGAGACTTGCCTTGTAAAACTATAATCACTCATGCGTGCCAGATCGCTTAGTTACCTTGATTAAATAGTGTACAACCAGCACCAGATTGTCATCAAATAACACATTTGTGCTTACGGAACTGTATATTTTAGTGGAAGTCAGCGTTGATATGTACCAGCTAAATATAATGATCAACATAAGGGTAGAAAAAAAATGATGATTATAATTCTACATTTAAGAAGGAAAAAAAAATATTTTGGGCAGTTTGTTAAAAAAAAATACTCTATATACATACATTATCAAGTAGTCATTGACGTTTTTTCTGTTAGCATGAGTCAAGTTGATCTCAGAACAAACTGCAAACAAGCAACGCACTTATTTAATCCACATATAATAATAATAATAATAATAATAATAATAATAATAACAAGTGGTTCCAGGCACAACAAACCCCGCCCCTCGCATGTATTCTAGCTTATTTTGGCATCGATCCAGCTGATGTCATCATATCAATTGCCTCCATATTTGTGCCAAGTTTGAGGTAAATGTAAACAAAATTGATGGTTTTATAGACATTTGAAATGTCGCCCATTATAAGTACATGGAAAAAAAAAAAAGATTTTAAAAATTCATGAAAAATTGCAACTTTGATCTATTTTTCCCAAAATGTAACCGCAAATATTCTGGGTCACTGGCAATCTAGAAACTCAATTTGGTATGAATTCAACCAATAGTTTTGTTGGTACAGACATTTTAAATTGTGCCTGTTATAAATAAATGAGTTAAAACAAACAGACAAAAAAAAAAGATTGAAAAATAATCATAAAAATTGAAACTTTGACCTATATTTCCCAAAATGTAATGACATCTATTCTGCATCACTGGCAATCTATTAACTGAATTTGGTAGGAATTTAACCAACAGTTTTGCTACAGATATTAGAAATTTTGCCCATTATAAGTACATGGGGGAAAAAAAAGATTTTAAAAATGTATTAAAAATTTTAACTTTGACCTACTTTTCCCAAAATGTAATCAGATCTATTCTGGATCACTGGCAATCTATAAACCCCATTTTGTATGAATTCAACGAATAGTTTTGCTGCTACAGTGTTAACAAACAAACAAACAAACTGAACCAAAACCAATACCCCTTGCCTCCCCTTCGGGGGGCGGAATAATAATAAAATTATAATGATATGGTATAAGAGTAGGCTGAATCTCAGGACGTCGTCTTTGTCAACATACCTGCCACTGGCTGAATATTTCAGTCAATATTCTGGTTCTTAGTGGAATATTCTTTTATAGGGATTTAGGCCATTACACTAATCAAAGAATAATTCTGCTGTCTGTACAATGTGTGATAATTCCATCATTTTGTTACAAATGCTCTGATTTTAATTAATTTCTTGACACAATCAGGACAATAAAATGGATCCTACATCTATGTTTATACATCTTCTTATGTGAGTTCCTGTTGTCGATTATGGCTGTGGGCATTATATGACATTATAACAATGTCATACAGAAATGACTTGTTTCATTTATACTGTTTACTTATTATTTTAATCATTTTTGATTTTCTTTGTAGAATAAAAATAAATCTCATTAACGCCTTCACTCTCTGTATCGACTGTACAATAAGGAGCGCCGTCTTAAATTTGGCCTGTGCCACTACATCGGTCAGGCTTAACTCCACCGCTGTCCACGGTTGCGTTTTAAAGTCTGATTAGTTTGTGCAGACCCACAAACTAAGAATACTGCCAACTAAGAGAATGCTCAAATTCAGACTTGCTGAAACATCACCATCATTACGGCATGTGGAAATAACAAAACGCATCATTATTGACTGCCTTCAGTGGAAGCACAGATGTTGCGGCTTAATTTGTTTGGATAAAGTAGCTTAGTTGTAATTACTGTTTCTTACCATCTTTAAAGGGAATTAGTGCAATGTGAAGTCTAAATCAGGGAGCAGCCCCGCATGCTGGAGCATCAAACAACAACATGAAACAACATTTCAATTATATGTAGTTGATGTCGCAGCCTGGGTGTGTGAGGCTGGAAGCCAGGTGAGTGATTTATCATTCTTTTGATCACTGTCACCCCCTTTGGACATAGTGGATACATTTTATTTTGGATTAAAGATCAGATATCGAGCGCCACACGATGTAGGTCAACCCCTGGCCTGTAGAAGCAGCTGGAGAGTCTCCAAAATTAAATATAATCCTTAACTCTGCATGAGGCAAGTTATGAGTTGGCCTGTGTTAAAGTGAAAGGCCTGGATGTTTCAGTCTCAGCCAGCCTTAAGGATCATTCCCAGCTTCACATTTCACACCCACATATCAATAAAAATATCTGCTAATGTAGAGTGGAAAATGTGCGTTTCAAGATCAATGCATGTACAGTGGAATGTAGGGCAATGGTTTGATATCCTGTCATGGTTTATGTATATCATGAATCGGTTTTTATTCTGTTCATAGTCTGGATCACAGGATGCTCCATTATGGAATAATCCTGACTGTGTTTACATGCGTATTAGTATCCCGGGTTATTCCTTAAAGACATAGAACTATTTTTGTGGAGACTTGTGAATGAATTTTTCTCTTTAGTGATTTATCGCAATTTGTTCTACAATTATACTCAGCATTTTGAGACTGAATATGTTTCTTATATTCGTTTTACCGACCATATCCTCCTGAGACCCGGCAATGCATTTTGTCCTCTGTAGGGGACAAGAGTTTCACAGCTTTACTTAAAAAAATAATAATAATAATAAAAAATCATGTCCACTGTATGGGACATCTCGTAAAAAAATATTTAAAAAAAAATTAAAATTGTATCTGAAAAACTGTTGCATTATGCTGTTTCCAATTAAGACAATGATTTATTGTAAAAAAAAAAAAAAAAAAAAAGCCAAAACATTTATTTTCCTGGGTCTCAGGAGGATATACATGTACATATCCAATCTTCTTGACATTAGAGACATGAGAGGCTATTTACTGCATCAGTTAGAGTTAAATAACAGCTGTGGCTCAGTTGGTAGAGTCGGCGGTTTGAATCCTGGCTCTGACTGTCCACATGTCAAAGAGTCCTTGGGCAAGACACTGAACCCTAAACTGCTGCACTGTATGTAAAGGAAGCAGATCATGGATATTTTTCTCAGTGAAATGAGGGGCTTTGTTTACAACTATACAGAAAGTGAACAGAGACTGTTACACCAGCTAAAAAAAAAGACTAGAAATAACTAAAAATAAGAAGCTGTAACATGGACTCGGAATGCTGTAGACAAACACAGATGTCTGAGCACATGTTAAATAGTCAAAAGTTTATTTCTATAATCTCATAAAGTTTCATTGTGCACATTTACAGTTGATTTTCATAGTAAATATGAAATTCAATTTTTTTTATTTTTATTTTTTACTATAACACACTGTTTTAAGTATTTATTACATAGCCTATAATAATGATAATTAATGGCCAGATATTGAAAAAAGGAGCAAAATAACTGGCAAAAGCTACTTTTTTTGTGACATTTTCATTGGAAAAACAGCATAAAGAAATCTAGGCAGACTGTTATAATGTTTGGGTTAAAGTTACTGTGTCTATAGAAAGTGAGGCCACACATTGTGTTGTGGATTTTTCTTACTTGTATTCATCTATTGTCAGCAATTGGAGATGAGATCTACAGGTAAACATGTCCTTCAGCTGTTATTCTGTCACCACGCAGGACAAGGAGGAGGATGAAGATTGATGAGTGAAGGCAGAGGCTCATCATGATGGAGTTCAGTGACTGGTTTTAATGTTAATCCACATAGTGATGTTTCTGTAGTGTTTTCCAACTGAGTGTGAGAAAAATACTTGGAAAAAGCATCAGAAATGTTAGTGTTTAGTGAAGAAATATGCGACTGGACAGGTCTGCTTTACTCCAGAGATGAGTCAGAATCAGTTTATTTGCCATTTGCAGAAAAACTGCGTTGGAAACGAGTTGCAAGAGCTCAGCATAAAGATACATGAAAGACAGTAAACAAGTTAATTAAAAAAAACAATGAAGAATTACACGAATACATGTAATAAAAACACAGGTGCCCCGTAGGTCGACCGACACTCACTTGGACAAAGTGCATGAATATAAATTGCGTTATTTATACACAAGTCCAAAAATAAAACATACACCATACATGAGATACTTTCATGACCCCTGCGGTGTTTGTATTTCCATTGCGTTGTGAACAGGGCGCTGACTTTTTATCCCAATAAAAATTCCAGACTCTTTCAAAGCTGCTTTTTTTTCTCCAGACCTTGACTTTATGTACTTTTATACTTGCGTGCATATTTGTGTTGGTTGACATCGTACCCATTGTGTGTAGTCGAAAAGTTCATTTCATTTCATTCCATTCATGGTGCCTAAGATGAGACGTAAAACTGGGGGGGCGGGGTTTTCTCTGTGGTCGGCCCCAGACTCTGGAACCACACACCCCCCCACACACACACACACACCCCCACAGTGGAGTGTTTTAAGTCTCATCTTAAGACCCATTTCTATTCTTTGACTTTAACTCCATGTGAGCTGTGTGGTCCTCTGTGTCTTTTTATTTATTTTATTACTTTCAACTATTTGATTTTATTGTTTTATTTATAGTATTGTTGTCATTTTATGTACTTATTTATTGTTTTTTAGTGTATTTCTTTTAATTGTTTTATTATTTTTACTATTCTATGTGCAGCGCTTCGGAAACATTCTTGTTTAAATGTGCTATATAAATAAAGTGGATTGGATAATAAATGTATGAATGAATGAATGAATGCATAATTCACAGTAAATTATGTTTTGCTGACAGAAACATTTTCAGAACATAGGAAAATCACCAAAATGCATGGACATCACACACTAGAGTCATTTCAGTACCGACCACTAAGTGCAATCATATCAAGTGTTACAAGTTACACTTCCTCCCAGTTCTTTTCAAATATGCAAATGAAGTCATATTTTTGTTTTCATGTAAATATATAAAAGTTTTTCATGTTTGTTATTGTTTTATTTCTAAGGACTAAAGTAGGGTTACTTTGTTGTGTTGCATATTAGAAATAAACTGAAACTAATATGCTTTCCTCATGTATTTCTTATCTTATCAGATTATGTACCTCTGAGTTTATTCTAAAATTCAGCTATGAGAGAAACTTTTTTCCATACTTTATTAAGACTTTCGCATGAAAACAAACAGCATTTCAAAATTCCATACTTTTTAAGACTTTCAAGACCTGCACAAGCACCCTGTGTGTGGATAGGGTCTTATCCAGGGTACTGAGATCAGGGCATGACGTGTACATGCACAAACACAAAGATGGGATACGTCAAAACTCTCTCAGTACCATGGATACGGATGTGCATGTGAACACCATCACTGTTCCAGTCAGTATTGTCCTCCCTTTCACTATCTGTGTGTTACTGTTCCAGTTTTACCCATAAGCCCCTCTTACTTTGTGAAAGAACAACCTCCAAGCTGTAACAACAAGCTGAAAATGGCAAGTTGATAAAAACATACAACTTTTTATGTTGTATTTTCTTTTTGCTGCGATTCTTTTTTTTGTCATTTTCATACCACGGCTCAGGTTCCTATCCTTAAATGTTCTTCTCCCCTGACACTTTTTTTTTTTTTTTTTTTTACAAAGCCACTGTTGCGGCATTCTGCACTTACTACCGCTCAAGACGGGTGTGACTTGTTTATAGGAAAACAAACTAGCCAAACAATCCAGAATGATAGTAGATGGTGCCAGACCCATCTCTGCTGTTGACATAGTGCTAATGAAGTGATGAAACAAATCAATGGCTGCTCATATAACGTATTTGTATAACCTGTACATGTTAATGTCTGTTTTGTGTGTGGATTATGTAATGAGACTATACTAATTATGTCATATGGAGAAAAAATGTGATATATTCTTTCAAAGGTGGTGATATGTGAATGTAAAATAGTGAAATATGGATGTCAAATCATGGTTGTTTTTTTTTTTTTCAGACTGTTCTACTTTCCACAAGTGTGCCTTTGGAGGCTCATTAGATTATGCTTGCTTTGCCCACTCCATATTCATCTTAGAGATTTGGTAAAGCTTCTAAAAATGTACATCAATACAAGCTGTACTGTTGCAAGCATGCAACAGTATTCCAAACCATATTTTACACAAGTCATTAACAGGCTTTTTCTTTTCGTCTGAGCAAATGTGTCCAGACAGCAGCCCAAACTGCACAGACATGACCCGTGGTAATATGTGTTTATAGTATATGTTGTCTAATGCCAGTCTGCTATGAAAGTCTCATTATGTGGAAGAAGAGCAACCATTGAACTCCAGCTACAATGTGAAAATGGCAAGTATTGACAGACACGCTCTCCTTTTTATGTACCATTTTGTTTAGTCGTTTTAATACCACCGCTGTTCCATCCAAACAACCTCTATTTGCAAATGCATCCTGTATTTAGCGCCGCTCGAAAACTAGCCAACAGCCCAGAGAACGTTTTTCCTTAAGTGTGAAGGCTGGTCTTTTTCCAGCTTAGTCTGGGTAGATCCATTAATATCTCAGGTCTGTTTTACTAGTTTGCTTTTCTTTAACGCATAAAGACCCAAACAGCCACTGGCGACCAATACCATCTGCTGACCTAAAATGTTTAATACCTGCTGTCCACTAGTCCTATCAATACATGTACATAACTGCTGTAAAATACAGTTTGTCATCTTTTCACCGTCATCAGCTATGAGCCATTTGGACGTTCAGAGGCTCCGTAGTTACCGTGGAAACACTGTCATCTTCTACAACATTGATTCACAAGTAAAAGCCATGGAGTTGGATCAGCGACAGCGGATGGAGACAGTTAATGTTACATTTTGTTGAAAAAGTCACATTTTCTTCATTTTTCTCTGTTCCACAAATCGCATCACTCCTGTCCTCCGTCAGCTTCACTGGCTCCCCGTTCGCCAGCGCGTAAACTTCAAGATCCTCCTCATCACCTTCAAAGCTCTACATAACCTTTCCCACTTCTACCTGGCTGACCTTTTACATCACCACTCCCCCTCTCGCCTCCTCCGCTCTGCTGACGCTCGCCTTCTCACCCCCATCGCCAAGACAAAATTCCGTACCCTGGGTGACAGAGCCTTTGCTATCGCCGCCCCAACCCTCTGGAACTCCCTGCCCCTTCACATCCGGAACGCTGACTCACTCACTACATTCAAAATCCAACTGAAATCCCACCTTTTCAGATCAACTTTCGACAACTGACCACCTGTTCCACCTCATCTACCTTTTTCTCTTTTTTTCTTTCTTTTCCTTTACCTGTCATAACTGTCTGTACCCGTTTGTTGAGTGTTTGTCCCCAGGTTGCTAAAGCATCTTTTAGTACTTAGAAAAGTGCCTTATAAAACTGATGTATTATTATTATTATTATTAACTTTAATCTGAGCTTTTATGAACATCTGCAAGATCAGTGAATTAAATATAGGAAAATACCCGATTTTCATTGAAAAAATGCAAAATACAGAGGATAATATTACAATCAATGGTAATAAATAACTTAAGGACGGTTAAATAGAGAGAAACAAATCATTTGGGAACTGACACAAAAGTAGCACTGGGTCTTTATGGGTGTTAAACAAATCCCACTTCTTTAGGGTGGTGCTGAGTGCATGCACTTAAATCATGTTGGGAGAAGTTGCTTTGACAGAACATGTGCACATGAGGACGCGTGCCATTGTTCTTAAAACCTGTCAAACACCAGGGCATTTGTTTCTAGTGGGAATCATTTCAGTGTAACTCAAAACAATGGATCAGCCGACAGCCGAGGCTTCATTCATTTTAAACCAAGTTATGATCAGAAAACAGGAAAGGTACGACAAAATCCATAATCACCGCTTCATGATGCAGCAGTTTAGTTTTGCTCTTCTTTGTCCTATTTGTACTGTTAGATCTGCTTAGCATGAGTGTAGCGCTGCAAAGTCTGTCGCACTGGTGTGTTGTTTTATTAAATTATTCATGACACACACTGGTCTCAGGTTGTTAGCTTGTTTTAGATATTTGCTCATCTTGGTGCTAGTTGTTTGGTTGTGTTTTGTTTTCCGGCAGTTGGTTTGTTGGGCATTTAGCAGATGTTCTTCTGGTTACATTGATGTATAGAATATTTATGTCACAATGAGCATTGCATGGCATTGCCATGGCAACACAGATGAAACTAGGGTCACTGGGGCAGCTGGGCTTAAGAGGCTGCGATGATTTAATATCTGCAAATGAAAATGATATAAAAAGATGTGTTTTACTATTGTTCAGTGTGGCTGCAGCTCGGAGGTTCCAGTAACAGTTACATATATATTACAAATTTATAAATTCTATTTAAACGTTTTAATTTGTAGTCTAAGTCTTTATATAAATACCACATTTCTTATTTTCTCTTATATTTTATTTCTCACTCATTTGTGTTTTTTCTACCTGTCTCTCTACACTTACTTGCTGTATGTTGCTGTTATTAAATGTTAAATTTCCCCATGGTGGGATAAATAAAGTCTTATCTTATCTTATCTTATCTTATCTTATCTTCCAGGAGAGTACATCCTGTGAGCAAGTATTAAGAAAGTAAAGTCGGCAAGTAATGGTCACATTTACTGTATCTTTCATTAATTTAGTCATTTTACAAACCACTTAGACCTTGACAGGGTCGTGGGGGTGATGGAGTGTATCCCAGCTGTCGGGGGTGAAGGTGGGGTACACCCTGGACGTATCACCACTTCATCACAGGGCTGACATATACAGATGAACAGCCATTCATTTTCACATTCACGTTCAGCTCCACAGTCACTGGAACTGAAGACATTCCTGTTTAGACAGACTTTTTATGGCCCACCATAATGCTTCATTTTATTTGCTTGGTATTTTTATTAGGTTTTTTTTTTTTATTTATTGAACTGTCTTTTCCCTGTAGCACTTTGAGATTCCGCTGAGTAAAAAGTGAAAAGTGCTTTATAAATGCAATTTATTATTATTTTTATTATTATTATTATTATTATTATTATTATTATTATTATTATTATTATTATTATTATTTACACCTAAAAGCAATGTGGATTAACCAATTAACCCTTCTAAAGCCTAAGCCTAAAATGGTCCGCCTGGACTTATTTTTTGATATTTTGACTATAAAGAGTTCAGAAAATATGCTATGAGCCCATTTTTCCAGAGCACTTTTTTTCTGGATCTTTCAAAATCTAGCAATCATTTACAACTTGCTGCATTTTATAATTCTGCTAAAACAGCTTATTCTCTCACTTCTACTATAGGCATGAGTGAAATTACCGTAATGACCCACTAGAGCCTATAAAGCGCCACAGCTCAGGTTTGAGAAACGATTGGAACTTTTGCAAATGCACGAACAGTGAAAGAGTTACAGCCATCCAAACTGGATATGCGCAGGGCGTGTCAGCGATGACACGTCAGGTTTTAAAAAGTTATCCTATTACAATGCATGTCTTTAAACTAGTGGTTCCTGACCTTTTTTGACTCGTGACCCCATTTTAACATCACAATTTTCTGGTGACCCCAGACATTCAAAACAGAGCCTTTTTTTTATTGATTTTTTAAATTAATTTGTTTTTGATTATGTAATATTTTGCTGTACTGTGTTGCAAATAAACGTCAATTTTAGACAACATTTAGCCTATATAATGTATATTATTATGGACGGAGGCAGTAAAGTCAGGTGTAGATTACTGCACAAAGGGAGAGTTTGATTTTCCCTGGTCAGGATATGTACAGTCAGTCCAGCTTAGATTTACAAGGCTGACAATGAATACTGAACAAACAAGAAC
>JAPQRP010000011.1:8337807-8349511 GCA_037367295.1 Apogon hyalosoma
AGTGCTTTTATTCATTCTGTGTTTTCTTTTCTGTCTGTTTTAGTCACATGATACACACAGGAGTTAGGACTGGATTGTATAATTGTTTTTGATGACTTTTTTTTATGGTCTAATAATTTTTTCCACTTCTGTATTACAACTTCCCTGCCCTGTACACACCTAACTGATCCGAGACAAGATTCAACTGGGATCAGCAACAGGAGCAAAAATAAGCACCGCAGCAAATCAACAAAGCTACGAGTAATCAAATCATCGACCAGGGATTTTAATACAAAAAAAGAAAGAAAAATCACTGCCATGCTAACGTTTAACAGCACTTTAAAACAGTTTCAGTGATTGTTGCGTCTTGATTGGAAGCACTGGTTCAATACATCATGAAGGTACTTGATCATTTACATCTAAAGGAGCCAGAAAGGTCAGTTATACCAGAGGAGGCACAAAGCCACGGGAGGTTTTCACACAGGACTCTTTAAACAGAAGTATAGAATTTTCTATAAAATGCCTTCATGATTTCCACATCATATGAAGTGCTATATAATATAAATCATTTTTCTCATTTTTTGGTCGACTTTTGATTTGCAGGCTCTCACGCTCGAACATTTATTATATTTGTCTCTTTCATACTGCTACTCAGTGGCTTTTATTATAATTATTTTATTATTTTAATTACATTCTTAGCTTATTTTTACCCCTCGGACGACCATGGTTCCCTGTGGCGTCCATCTGTCTGTCAGAGTGAAGATGTTTACTCTTCACCAACTCATCCAATCGCCACTGTGTTTGATATTTAGGTGAAACATATGAAGGTCTTGAACAAGTTTTTTGGGCTTTGACTTTGACCTTAACTTTCAAGGTCACATTGGGGTTGATGCCTCATATTTACACAGCAAAGTTGATCTGACCTTGACAGATACTGGCTTCTAACAGCTCATTTTGACGCTCATTTGTAGCTTTAGAAGGTAGAAACCCTGGGGCGACGTAAACGGAGGGTAACCGTGACAAATTTATGGGGCCCAGCATTTCTGGGGGGTCCATAGAACAGTGGAGGGGGTCCAGTGGATACAGGTTAGAAGTTGTGAAAATTTCATGTAAGGGCCGCTGTTTAATAAGTCGGACGTTGAACGCATGTTAAGTTTGACTTCAGCTTCATGCGTTAGTGTTAGTTACGCTAGTTATGGACCACATACCCACATATATAACTGCTGCCCCTACCCCACATACGTATCAAAACTTTACCGATATTTACTAAATGTCGAAAAAACAGAAGTGCTTAGTATCGGTTTATCCATTAAATCACAAATGCAATGATTTGTTTATTTATTATCGCGAGACGACATGAGAAGTCATTCCATAAACATGGCGACAAATGTAAATATGATGATTTACAGATATATTCATTATTATTATTATATATTACTCCTCTATTCTGTACAAAATTTAAAAATTATTTAGTTTCCTGGTGTGTCCACACATACCGCGCCATGTTTCTTTTAAAATGCTTCTTCTTCGCTTGTTGTAACATCCGTTTTTTTTTTAAAATTCACCAGACTAGTCGCAAAAAAAAGATCTTTCCATTGCAATTTTGCGTAGTATACCATTTGCACCTCTTGCCATCACAAAAACTTTTAAGTGAAAAATGAGAGTTTTGACGAAATTGTCGTTTTTCCATTAGGGACATTTTTATGCACACGTTACATTTGTGCAATTGAAGGGTCAATGGAAAAGCGACCACTGTCTTTCAGTTAATTCCATATTCGTTTGGACCAAGTCGACTCTGCAGCCTTTACACAGAATTTATTGAAAGCTTTTTATTTAGGCGCAACTTGGGAAGCTCCTGGACGAGTTCTCTGGGCATCAACCTTGACCTTCACTTTCAAGGAAAAACTGAGGTTGATGCATCAAATTTGGACGACAATGTTGACCTGCATTTTTCAGGTCTTTTGGGGTCGGTGCATGGTCACGGGGGCACATAGGAGAAGCAAGAACAGATGAGGTGAGGGGGTAGCAATATTGGTAGGGGAGCAAGGCGCAACTGGGGTACAGGTACATGACAGCCCTCAATCTCAAAAGGCTCACAGGAGTCACGACAATGTTCAGGTCTAAGGAAACTCTATTTGATTCAACTGCATATGTTTACAGTTCTACAAGGAATGGAAATGAATAAGCTTGCACAAAATCTTGAACTTGATGAAAGTATGGAAATCTTGTTTGTGTTTTGGCTCATATTCTGTCTTATAAAGTACAAAACTCACAGCGTTCAGAGCAAGAAGCCAATATAGCTAAAATGATTAACACTGCGTGAAAGAGTGTGGGCCACAGTGAGCTTAATGTCACTGACGTCAAGGTATGAAGTATGGTGTCTCCCTGAATGCACTGACTTTTGCGTAAAATCCTTCGACATCTCCAACACGGAAAAGGTGAAGATTGTAAACCACGCGCAAAGGTGGCGGCTCTGTTGTTTTGTCACAGCCTCTTCTGGACCCAGGATCACAAAGTTATCCTCCCAACCCGATGTGAGACTAAGACCGACTACAATTCACCAATCAAATTAAGTTATAATTATAAGTTATAATTATAATTATATTATAATTATAAGTTATATGTGTAACTAAGGTAACACATATGCCAACAGATGGATCTATAGAATTAACAGTTAATTATTTTATATGCATATTTATTCTATCTTGTATATACAGGGTTTCTGCAGGTATCACCAAATCTAATTTAATGCCCTTTTTAATGCCACTTTAAACACATTAATGCCCATGTCCAGCTGCAGATACAGTTTTATATATAGTTTTATGACAGTTTACCGTCCACAGGCTTTAACCAGGTTCTAAATAGTTCCTCCTCCAATCACTTCCGCTGAAACTTGCATTTTCCCATTTTTCCCACATTTGCTAATATTCCCTCCGCTCTTTCGTCACAGCACGAGCACGCTCACAGCACGTTACATTCCAAGCATCCGGTGTTGTGACTTCATGTATCGGCCGTAAACAATAGCCAGTTAAAGGGTTCGGCCTGTCAGTCATTACTATACTTCCAATCAAAATTATTAAATGTTTATATAATCAAAATAAATCATGAAGATCAAGTGTATTTAATCTTTTAATGCCTCTGGACATCGAATTTAATGCTTTTAAATGCCATTTAAGACTTTATTTTTAATGCTTTTTAATGCCTTGCAGAAACCCTCATAATATTATCCTGTAAATATAGCGCCTGGTTGTATTTATTGCTGCTGCCCGCTGAGCCAACTGCATCAAAGTTTCTGTCTGTCAAGTCTAAGTCTAAATAAAACCAGCAATTTACATCGGAAATATCCATATGTCTATCGCTATCTTTCCTGTTGAATGCATGAGAAGTCTGGAAGCACAATGAATTCAGAAATGGAAAATGTGAAAAATCCCTGGTTATTATTAGTAGTTTTATTTATGTACATTTTATTAAACGGGGACAACACATATATGTATTGTTACATGTATAAACAGAACTTGTGGCTGCAGATAATTTTCAGGCTTAGTCCCTGTTTAGACCTTTAAGAGACAACACAAAAACAAACATAACGATTAAAAAAATGACACAACAGAATTAAAGACTAAAAGAACGACAAAACGCATACACTTTGACACCGATCATTAAAAACAAAGATCACAAGAAAAACTTTCCCACCACAAATAGCAGCATAAAGTACTTTTATCTCACACAGTTAGGCATGTGTATACACTCCTAATTTGTATATCTGTGGATTAAAAGGCGTTTTTTTTAAATATGTTATTGTTCCCAACACAATACAGGGGCTTGATCAAAATGCATAGTGTCATAATACTGATCGCTAAGGATAGAAGGTCCTCATGCATCTTCCATGGGCTAATAATGATCATTTGAAAATTGTCTTTTCATCTTTTTTAGAATACAGAAGTGTAAATGTGGATGTGAATATAAATGCAAATCATGGAGGTGTTATAAAACTTCTCCATAGAATAATGTGTGACTTGCTGCGGGCAGCACTCCGGCGTAAGGTGTGGACAGATCATGATAAAAACAAAGAGTGACAGACATGAATAGATGCTTTGCAGTTGTATCGAATTTCTCCTAGCAACCATAGCAGGGATAGTCATTAAAGGCCAGAAATGACAGAGCCATACATAAATTATGTCGACATAAGAACCGGGCTACAGGACATATTTTAATAATGTTTGTGTGCAGCTGTACACTGACACACCACATGTAAAACAGCGTGAAAAGTGAGCATTTATAGTAAAATGTAGGTTTCTGCGACAGTAAACGGTATTTTCTTTACCCTCTGTGTCTCTGGGGAAAGATTTGCCCTCAGTTCTTAAGCTTCTGTAGGTGGCGATGAACAAACAAATGTAAATATAACCTTCTCCTTTCAGCCACAGTCCCCGTAGACATCCATTTGTTTTATAGAGCTCTGAGACTGTCAGAAAGCCGAGTCCCTGTTCACTGAATTAGCACAGTTGCAATCTCAACACCCATGCAATCAAAAACTCCTGCAGGGCTGTCTGACCCTTCTTGCTTAAATTAAAAAAAGAAACTGTCCAACCCACTCGTAAGAAAAAGTGTTGCCATTTTACATTTCTGCAAACAGTCTGAACTTTTTTTTTTCTTTTTTTGCATACATTTAAATACTTTTGAACTGCATTGTCTGGATTTTTTACCACCTTATGTCTGTTGAGGAAAGGCAAAACAGTTGCATATGCTTCAATGAATTATCTTGATATTACACATATTTGTAGTTTGGACACATATACAATGGGAATTTGTTTTTGACCAATTGCTTTGAGATTATACACATCTCTGATTCTCAAAAAAGTGTAATTGGCAACTTTTATGTAACACCACTAATGGCATTTTGTCCTTTTGGGAGTAACCTACACTGTAATTCAGGTGTTATTATTATAATTATTATTATTATCACCACATTTACATGTATATATTTCCCCTGTTGCTGCTCATGTTGATGCTGATGAAGATCTGGAGTTGGCCCCAGAGCATCTAATGTATGCTAAGTGCTAATGTTAGGTACTGTGAGTGCCGTGTTTCCACTACGTGGTACCGGGTCGACTCGACTCGGCCTTTTTGCGTTTCCATTACGAAAAAGGACCTGGAATGTGGAGCCTGGTACTAGTTTTTTGGTATCACCTCCACCGAGGCTCCAAGCGAAACGTGACATGTAAACACTGCAGATCACTGATTGGTCAGTGACAGTAACTATAGCAGTAGGTTAATCCACATGACAGCCCGTAAAACTACACCACGGTCGGTTGAGGAGATTCAGTCCTTGGTGACCGACGTAAAAATTCAGACGACACAACACGCAACAAGTGAGTTTATCAGCAACTCTGAGTAGACGACACGGAAGTAACGTGCCGCACCACTATGATGAACAGGTACTGTAAAGTCGGTAGTATCCTGTAATGGAAACGGTCTTCAGGAATAGTACCTGGTACCTGAATTGAGTTGAACCGAGCTGAGTCAAGCCGGTTGCACGTAGTAGAAACGCAACATTAGAATGCGTCAACCTTTAACCCTCTATCGGGCAAGTGATTATTTTTGGTAATTTCCGCATACATTACAAGACAGTGACAGTAACAGTTCCAGTGAGGACAGTGAGTCCACAGTCTCAGGTCCAGTGTGGTCTCCAGGGTCTGTAAGGTCCACCTCTGCATGAACAGTGAGTGGACCTGCTTTGTTTGGTACCATGAAGTAATGGAACTAATGTAAGGAATGATGTTCAAAGGGATCATGTGGATGTGGACAGGGGTCTGGATCAACACTGATGTTGTGATGTTCTAAAAAACATGTTCCTTTCACTTTACATTTGTCTTTACTTGTTTTGTTTTTTTTTTTTTGGCATAAATGGGCAAGAAACCAAATATGGTAACTTCATTGACCTTGATTTTCTACATGACAATAAAAAATGTTGACAATTTTCACAGAAGTAATAAAGTCTTGTTATGTCCTCCAATAACACGCTAAGGTTGAAAATTTGAATTTCAGATTATTTGTATGAGTGAACTATAAAGAGTTAACCTTAAACCTAATTATCACAATCAATGCCACACCTTTTTGTCTTATGCAAAGTTTACAGAATCATACTGTCAAAAAAAAAAAAAATTCCAGGTACTCGTATTGTTAAAACAAACAGCGCTGATACAACTATTCCTAGCCTTTACAAATATAGCTGTTGCTTGTCATTGTTACTTTGTGTGCATTAGTTGTTTGAGTCACTCTATACAGTGTTTTTACTCTGAATGTTGAACCAGATTCCAGTCTGGGACACACCGACGCCACCCACTCCACTAACACCGTCTTCCACTCTCCTCTCCACACTCCTCAAACACTTGTATGTGTGTCTGGTGCTTTTCCCTTGTGTGTTTGACGTGATCTCTGTAGCTGGTATTTGTTTGCTCTCTCTTTTTACCCCTCTACTCTGGTTACACTCTGTGCCGATCTGCCTGACCTGAGAGAGTGTTTTCAATCAATACTGATACCCACACAACAGGCCTGGGTGTTTACTCTTTCAGGAACTGGCTCTGGTGCTGGAAATGTTTAGAATAATGTAGAACGATGCTGATATAAAGACATGTAATGTAATAGTTTGACTGCAAAGCTAATGTTGATTGTAAGCGTGACAGGATCAGCTCTATGCGCTTTGAAAATTATACTTTTATTGTAATTTAGCTCAACAAAAGTTTCTGTTTTTTTTCTTTCACAACAAGAGCATTTTTAGCTCGCCCCCCGAAGAGGAGGCAAGGGGTATTGTTTTTGGTTGGGTCTATTACCTCCGCCAAAGAGGTTATGTTTTCATCGGGGTTTGTTTGTCTGTCTGTCTGTTTGCAAGATAACTCCAAAAGTTTTGGAAAGGTTTTGATAAAATTTTCAGGAAATGTTGATACAGGCACAAGGAACAAATGATTACATTTTGGTGGTGATCCAGATCACTGTCCGGATCCAGGAGTTTTTTGAAGGATTCTTTATCATTGCGAGATAGGGCCAGTATCACAGTCCGCTCTGGTGTTCCCGCCGGCCCCTCCCTCTCCATTCATCCTGATATCAGACTCACCTGTTGCGTGCCACACAGCTGCAGTGCGTCACAATCAGCCCTATTTAAGGCTCGGTCCCACAGCCGTGTGGCGCTGGATCATAGTGGAGCCTCATCTCTCCATAACACAGACTTTCATCCTGGACAGTACAGACTCCGACTGTCACGCCCCAGGTTTTGTGCTTGGTCCTCACTGTTATGGTGCTCTTGTTTTAATAAATCTGGACTGATCGGGGGGGTCTGATCTGCCTTGGCAGAGGTCTGCGCTCTCTGAGTGCTTTTCTAGTTTGTTTGTTTGTTTGTTTGATTAACACTCCAGCAGCAAAACTGTTGGTTGAATTCATCCCATATTGGGTTTATAGATTGCCAGTGACCCAGAATAGATCTGATTATATTTTAGGAACAGTAGGTCAAAGTTCACACTTTTTAAATCTTTTTTTTTTCCCCATTTACTTATAATGGGCAACATTTCAAATGTCTGTAGCAGCAAAACTGTTGGTTGAATTCATACCAAATTGGGTTTATAGACTGACAGTGACCCAGAATAGATGTGATTACATTTTGGGAAAAGTAGGTCAAAGTTTCAATTTTTAATGATTTTTTTTAAATCATTTTTTTCCTCTCATTTACTTATACGGGCAAAATTTCAAATGTATATGAAAACATCAATTTTGTTTCAGTTTACTTCAAACCTGCCACAGCTGGACTGATGCCAAAATAAGCTACAACATGTGTGAGGGGCAGGGTTTGTTGTGCCTGGAACCACTTGTTTCCGCCTGTAATCTGCATACATATGAAGGCCAAAGAACATCACCATGAAACCATATCAGTCTGTTCTTTACAAGTAGAACATGCTCGCTTAAGTTGATCTGATTGGTGACGGTGTGGGGGTGGAACTCAACAGAAGCACCGCCTCAGAATTAGTCACTTTCAGCGTGATCACAACTCATGACCTCTTGAACCTTGACTGACTGACAACTGCCATAAACCATGAAAGAAAAAGAAAAAAATTGTGTGATCTTCAGTGCATGTATTTTTTCAACAGCCAAATGTCCACCAGCGATCAGCATCTACTGATTTAAAATGTCTAACACCTGTTGATCCATTAATCCTATCAATCCATGTAAATAATTGGTGTAAAATACAGTTTTTCATCTTTTCATGGTCATCAGATATGACCCATTTGGACGTTCAGAGGCTTCGTTGTTACCGTGGAAACACTGTCATCTTCTACAACATTGATTCACCAGTAAAACCCATGGTGTTGGATCAATGACAGTGGATGGAGACACTTTAACACTGAGTTATTGATATATTTATTAAAAGTCACTTTTTCTTCAGTTTTCTCTGTATTGATATAATAACCTTTGAATTTACTTGGAGTTTTTGTGAGCATCTAAATTAAGTGTAAGAAATTCAGTATAAGAAAATTCAAAATACAGAGGATAATATTACAATAAATGGTGATAAATCACTTAAGGAAGGTTAGAGAGAAAAATTAATTTGGGAACCGCCAGAAAATTAGCACTGGGTCACTGTGTGTTAAACTCAACAGACCAAAAACCATTTGGGCGGCCAAAGGTCAAAGGTGACGCTTACTGTAACATTATTTTTGTCCATTCCACAATCTCAACCACTTCACAATGAGATTTCTGTACATTTGGTACAAACATTCACTCAAGTCTTTAAAATGAAAGAACTGGAGTTCAGAGTTAAAGGTTGTTTCGACCTCAACAACTGTCAATAATTACTGCACAGAGAGTTTATGTCGCGAGGACAGTATTTGAAAAGGAAATCCAACTGAATTTATGGTTCTTGTTTTGGACTGGTAACTTAAAAAATGAGAAACTGAGAAGACACATTACAAATACAATTACAATGCACATATACATTACCGAAAGAATGACAACAATAACTATTTATTCAACAGTAATGACTAACAAAGATGAACAGTAATATGGTGTTTTACTGTGTAGAATTAGATCCTGAATTGACTCTAAGGCTGCTGTCAAATAAAGGAACATACAGTGCATCTGAGATAATAATTAATATGGCATATAAAGTCTGCATGTTAACCAGCAGCCACTTCAAGCCATGTCACACCGTGTGTTTTACTGGTAATAATCTTTATTTTAGTTCTGCCATGAGCTGACACTGCAGTGCGCAACATAATGTGCGACACACATACAAAGCAATAAAGATTAAAAAAGCATGACATATTTTTCAAATGTTTTAATCAGTGGGTTTTTAACTTGTCAACAGTCAGAATATCAGAAGGTTGATGCATCAGAAGTGTTGTTATTAACTTAACCCATAAAGACCCAGCGCTTCTTTTGTGGCAGTTCCCAAATAACCTTTCTTAACTGATTTATCGCCATTTATTATAATGTTATCCTCCTGTATTTTACATTTTTGCAGTCAAAATCAGGTATTTTTTCCTTTTTTTTTTAATTTGTTGATTATGTAAATGTTCATAAAACCTCAGATTAAACTTAAGGTTTAAACCAAATGTGTCCATCCACTGTCATTGATCAAACTCTGTGGGTTTTACTGGTGAATCAACTGGTGCGTTTCCACTGACTCTCAAATCGTGCCAATATAACTTGCACATAAAAATGAGCTTAAAGGCAAAATGACAATTTTGCCACAACTTTTGTTTTACATTGAAAAGTTTTTTCGCTGGCAAGAGGTAGTGTAGCAAAATTGGTATACCGCACAAAACTGCAATGGAAAGACTTTTTTTTCCGTAAATAGAGTCACGTGAACAAAAAACAGATATTGACGCATGTTGATGTTACAACAAGCAAAGAAGAAGAGTTTAAAAGAAACACAGTGTGGTATGTGTGGACACACCAGCAAACTGAATCGTGTTTTAATTTAGTACAGGATAGAGTGGTAATAATAATAATAATAATAATAATAAAAATAATAATAATAATAATAATAATAATGATGATAATGAATATATCTGTAAATCAACATGATATCTGTGTTCGTCTTCATGTTTATGGAATGACTTCTTGTCATGTCGCGATAATAAGTGAACAAATGATCGCATTTGTGATTTAAATGAAAATTACACACCTCTGTTTGTTTTTTTTGTTTGTTTGTTTTTTTTTACATGTAGTAAATAACGGTAAGTTTTGCGCACATGTCCAATGGAAAAGCGACTACTGTTGAAGACGATGACTGTGTTTTCACGGAGCCTCTGAACGTCCAAACGGGTCACATCTGATGATCATGAAAAGATGACAAACTGCATTTTACACCAATTATTTACACGTATTGTTAGGATTAGTGGATCAACAGGTAGGAAACAGTTTAGATCAGTAGATGCTTTTGGTCGACAGTCCACTTAGCTCCTGCTGTGTTCATTCTCTATTTGCTCCACTTCATCCCATCTTGTTCAGTGCAGCACTCGGCAAGGATGAGAAAAGAGCTGAGAATGATATAACACGTGGAAATCATACGTTGAAAAAACCAGTGGTCAATGTCACGATGGACATCAGCCACTGGCGACCTTGGTGCACTCGGCATCAAAGAGAGATGTGGCCGCTAATTGAGTCATCACTTCATGAGCAAAGCAGGCCGTTACTACACTACAGGATATTTTTATACATTTTCAATTTATCTTTTTTTTTTCTTTTTTTTTTTTTCATGAGGTAAAATCTGGTAATTACTGGCTGACAGGAATCCTGCTCTGTATCAACTATGATGCAACATACAACTTCACACTCCATCATCATCATCACACTCATTCAGGTGATTATTAACCACAATTAACAAAACCTCAAACCTGTAAAGAAATAAAACAATCTTTGTGGTGACAAATTAATTTTTCATCATCATTGCTAGAGGATATGATTATCCTCTGTATTTTATTAGATTTTTTTTTTTTTTGTGGAAATCGGGTATTTTCATATATTTAATTCACTAATCATGTAGATGCTCATAAAAACTCAAAGTAAATACAAAGAAAAAAACGGAGAAAACTGAGGAAAAAATACATTAAAATACATAATTTAATTAACATTAAAAACAAGTGTCAAATTCAATTTAGTTGAAAGGGCTTCATGGACTGTGATCTCAATCAGGATAAACCAGTAAAATAACAGCATAAAAGACAATTGCAAATGTTGCTCTTTGTTTTAGATCAGAAAAAAGTGAACATGGTGACATTTACAAACTATCCTTTCACAATAAAACAAGAATAACTTGAACAAATATGAACAACCAGAGATTTATAAAGAAAGTCTAATTTTAGCAATATTATGTCTCAGCTTATCATTTACACATGTGGAGCTACAAAGACACAAAAAATATAGTTACATTCATAATATTATTAAAATCTTAACACAGTTCAGGTTGTTCATGGTTTTTCAAGTTATACACATTTTATTGTAAAAGGATAGTTTATAAATGTAAATAGTTTGTATTTTTTTCTCATTAAACCAAAGAGAAAATTGTCATTATTTATAGTTTATTATGATACTATTTTACTGGTCCGACCCGCTCGAGATCACATTGTATACAGTGGCAGAAAAAACTATTAGACCACCCCTTGTTTTCTTTAATTTCTTGTTCATTTTAATGCCTGGTCCAACTAAAGGTACATTTGTTTGGACAAATATAATG
>JAPQRP010000011.1:8395764-8414379 GCA_037367295.1 Apogon hyalosoma
GCGGGTGGGGGGGCTAGCTCATCGGGGGGCTGCGAATGACATCGTTGGGTGGTGTTTGGAACAGGGAGAGGGGGCGCTCAGGCACAAACGGGGTGCGTTAGCGACTACTGTTACCTGACAACATTAGACACCACCCCCGCATCACAAATTTTTTCAGGGGTAGGGGTTCGGGGGGTGGCGGTATGCTCATGTTAGTGGAGCTTTCTTCAAAAAAAAAAAGTGGATAAACACTGTTCTGTTTCAATACATTTTGCCCCAGCGAAGCATTTGGCCCTTTATTATTCTTTTATGAAGGTTTATTTACATTTGTGGTTGACTCTTTTCCCGTTGTTTGTTAAAATAATGCATAGGATTGCGGGTAGTTTAAACATCGTCGAACATGCTGTGGATCCACAGGAGCATCCTTGAAATATCTCTGGAAGCAGAAGGATCCTGGACATTGATGACATTGGCTCTGGGGAAGTCTGATTGTTTAACTTTATCGAAATGAAACTTTGGGGCTTCTTTTCTTGAGTTTGAGAAAACGGTCTGTAAGCTGAATGCTTCTTCACGAGGTCCACACACACAAAACGACTCCAATCTCAGTGTTGCTTTTTGTTCCTAGTGGATCTCAGTAAAGTTGTAATACGTTACAATCAGTGTTGTGCAAGTTATTTCGAAACTGTAATCCATTACAGATTACGTATTCTGTTATTTGAAAGTAATTCCTTACCTTAGAATATTACGGTCTCAGAACTGTAAAGCATTACATGTCATGTATTACCCTCCTGAGACCCAAGAAAGTGAAAATGTCAGCTTTTTTACATTAAACACCTGTCTTGATTGGAATTGGCATAGTGCACCAGTTTTTTCAGATAAAGTTTGATTTTTTTCTTTTTTTTTTTTTTTTTTTTTTTTTTTTTTTAATGGAATGTCCTTTCCAGTGGGCAGCTTTTTTTTTTTTATTATTTTTTTAGTAAAACTGTAAAACTTTTGTCCCCTACAGAGGACAAAAATGCACATGCATACAGATTCTCATTATAAATGGCGCATGTGCGGTGGAACCCATCCACAACCCCCAAAAGTGTAATAATAACCCCACGATACGAGATAGGAGAGCCTTGGGACGCATACATTTATGCCCCACAGTACATGTGGACGGTTTACGATGTTCAAATCCCAGCAGGAACGCTTGCATTTTTTTCAACATTTTACATGTTCAAACAGATGACACCAGTAGATAAATCCGCAATTGAAAAATAATTCTAACGAGTCATAAAAATGTTAGCTTACCTTGTCATTGCTGATCACAGGGATCATGCTAATGCTAACTAGCTTCTTAAAGCAGGGTTAGGGTTAGTAATGAGCGTACGTCCGTATGGACAATGGACTGTCTTCTGCTGTCTTCACCCACTGGCTGAGCACCAGCAGGAAGTAGAACTTTACAGACACATTTTTGATTCCTTAACCCTACAAAGCCTGAACCATTAAATCACTGACAGAAAATTCCAGTTCTTTGAAACCAAAGCCTTTATTGGTCCTTCTCAACAACCAAAACATTTTTTTTCAAATATCAATTTCCATCTATGACTTTTAATTTTGTATCATATTTGATACATCGGGTCTCAGTGCTCAAATATGATTATTTTTGAACAAACAAAAACATAATATAACACAAGCATGTCAAAACAAATTGGTATTTCCTTTTCAAAATAGTCAAAGGTCTTCCTTCTTCCTCATTAAAGACAGTCTTGTAGTGTCACTGGAAAGGCCTCTGGTGAACGAATTCTTCCACCCTGGTGGATTATCCATGTATTGCATGTATCTAATTGTATACATAAGGTTTTTAAAGAAAAAAAAAGTCTCACTGATCATGTAGAGGGCTTCAAAACTCATGTATCAAATATGATACATTTGGCATTATAGGGTTAAGGTCTCATGGTCTTGCTGGGGTTTTGTTTTGTTTGTTTGTTTGTTTTTCCATTTGAGCAATTCAATTTTGTGTGTTGTACCAGAAGTGCTATGTGCATGTACTGAGTAATCTATGACTGAAAATTGATTAGTAATGCCTCACACTACTGCGTTAAAGCAAAAAGTAATCTCTTACTGTAATGCATTACTTTTGTAATGCAGTACTCCCAATATTGATTACAATTCTGCTCAGAGTGTTCAGAGATCAATGTTTTTGAGGTGGTGAGAGAGATGTTTAGCTGAATTCCACACAAAAAAGGAAGAAATAAGTAAAGAATACACAAGGGCAGCATCAGTCCTGACACGTCAGGTCCACACGCACCCTTCAACCCATGAGCGCCTGACTCACAGTGACTACAAAAGTTGCAGTCATGTGCCATTTCCTGCTCTTCTTGCAGCATCCGTCAAGCAAATTGATTCCCCGACTTGAAATGGGAAGGAGCTGCTTGTCCTTCCAGAATGGGATGCAAATATTACATCTTGCTCTTTAGCGTCCAATGAAGTGTTTGGCAGTGACTGACATAAATCAGATCAGTAAAATGTGTTTTCACTCCTCAAGTTCACAGACCACCAGGCACCAGACCAGCTGGCACCCAGCAGTGGGCAGCCTCCAGAGAGACGCAGGCTTCATCTCTGCCACTTAAGTCAATGTAATCCATTAAGCATCCAGTACAGACAGGATATCCATCTTAATCTTTAAGCTTTAAAAAAAAGACTACTTATAGCCATCATCTTATTTTTTTTAAATAAAACAACAAAATTAATATGATATCCCTTCACCTTTGGGAAATGGGAGTCATGTTTGTTTCCATCTGATTGCAATATCCAATCTATTTTAGACAGGTTCCATGAATCTGAGACCTTTTCTGGATCCATATGTTGAACTCCATGTTCTGTTTATTTATTTATTTTTTGTACTAAATTTGAAGTGATGTCCTCCTGAGACCGAGGAAAGTAGCATTTTTTACTTCTTCTTCCTTTCTCTTTTTTTAGATTAAATAATTGTCTTGATTAAAAACAGTATAATGCAACAGCTTTGCCAGACTATTATTATTTTTTGATTTATTTATGCATTTATTCTATTTATTTTAATGTTACTTTTTGCATTGCATTGTAATATCTCAGGAAAATATGATTGGATTTATAATAGATCAATGTTTAACATGAGTAAGAATTCATTATGACTACTTTCCCACAAATACGCTAATACAAACTTGACTTTTGTGAAATTGATTTACATTTGTTTAACTTTTTCATAACAGTCTGGCTGAATGATCGCGCATTCATATATTACGTACAAACATTTATTCTGCTTGTAGTGTGAAAATCATTGCTGAGGCAAAAATAATTTTAATTAAATTGAAGTCTCAATAACTGAATTCACATAATTGGATTAGGAGGTCACAGACCATAATGACTCAGTTAAACTTGGATCCAAAATGGGACCCGCTATCTCCTTGTTAGCTGCTAACACCTGAGAAATTGATCTGGGATTTAATGCAGTTAAATGTTCATTAGTTGTTCTCTGTGTGCTGTTTGGTGCTTACAGTGGGTCTTTCAGAGCATTCTGCTAAAGAAAATGTGCCTAACACCATTGGACAGTAGGTTAACGAGACCAGTGAATGGAGTAGGAATGTAATGATGAAGAAAAAAAAAAAAAAAAAAAAAAAAGCCAAAAAGAGCCATGGTGTTAATATGCTAATTTTGAAGCTGGTTTTACGGAAACAAATGAGTGGAGTTTGTAACAAATGAAAGTGAAAAAAACAACCATTAAAAGTAAATGGGATCTTTCATATAAAGCAGTGGCTCTCAACTGGGGGTGGGTGTGGGCGTGGACACTCTCTTTTGGGGGCGGGCGCACATGGTGGGGCCGTGAGTGACATCCTCATGCATGCGTGCGGGCACGTTAGTGACGACTATCGTACATCACAACATTATAAATCACCCACTTGTTCACGGATTGAGGTCTGTGAGTGGGGGGGGCGCATATCGTCCAGCACATTGCCCCCCACTTTCTTACTGCTTTATCTACAGAGCCATATAATACACCACATCCTCATCATATAGGTCTGTGGCATAAGTTTTAGCTTAATGTGTGTGTGTGTGGGGGGGGGGGGCATATCGTCATCATATCATATCATCGGCATGGTTCAAAAAAGGCTGAGAAACCGTGACATAAAGGAATGTATGGGTAAATTCTCCAACTCTGTACATTCATATGCTTGGTTTATGTAACTGTAGGTAAACCACATTTATCTAGTTTATACCTTAGACTCCTCTGTACGGCTTATGACTGTATAACCATAAAAATTATTTTGTTTGTGGAGTTGTGTGGATTTTGCCTCTCCTCAATCCAAACGACAGCTACACGTTTATAACGCACTTTAATGAAAACAAGTGGTTGGAGTTGGAGAAAAGTCAGCGTTAAAACAGAAACGCACTGAAAACACCAATCAAATTAACTAACAGTGGAGTAATAAACACCATCTAGTATTCCAGCTACTTAACACGTACAATAGGGCTTAATAAAGGCAAGTAGTGAAACTTATAAACACACTAATCATGTCTACCTGAGCTGATTAACAGGCTTATTGGCAGGAAATATGAGACTGAAACACTTGATAATATTAGTGTAGTTTCTTTGTACCTCAGGTAATATATGGCATCGCAATAAAACATGTTATTCAATTAGATTTATTAGAAAACTATGTTGTCACCAGCAGGATGCAGCCATATTGAAACCAATCTATTACTGAGTTATTGAAGAAAACACATGATTATTGAGCTCCATGTAGGTCGTAGCTCATAATATTCAAACATACCCACAATATTAGTGATACTACATTAAATAGGATCATCTTTAATGTGACGGGTCAGAGAAGATCAGGTTCAGACGGTTCGGTCACATTACATCCTGTTATACGGTTTGTTTATTAATGCAGCCTGTAATAGAGTGTCCGAACCTAGGTGCTCTGTGGCGAACCGGCCCACGTTCACACCAGTTTAAGCAGAACAAAAGTGGGAGGAAGTTACTCTTCGTTTCTACATTTTCTTCTTTTGCTTCCTGCTTGTCTTCAAACCCCAGAATATGATACACCCACAGATGTTGTCACAGTTTGCGAGGAAGAACCAACTCATTTTGGTTCCAGCAGGAAAAAGCCAAATTTTCAGGTTTTGAACCTTTTGTGTGTGTGTGTGTGTGTGTGTGTGTGTGTTTGAGCACGTCAGCCAGCTCTAAATTAGGTTCAGGAACCAGAACCATCATGCTGCCAGTGTGAAAACCCTATCTGTGTATTCATGCGTTTAGTGTAGGGATCTGTATACTGAGTTTATCTGGTTTATACCCTAGAGCAGTCTTTCTCAAATGGGGGTACGTGTACCCCCAGGGGTACTTGGAAGAAGCCCAGAGGATACTTGACATGAAAAAAAAAAAAAAAAAAACAACATTAAATAAATCACCATGTACTGAACACAAAAAAAGGAGAATTAATGTTGAAATGTAAAACACAATAAATACATTCATGTAATAAAATTGACACTTCTGACCTTATTTCGCTTAATATATTTCAAAGCTCAGAGCCCCCCCCAAGCTCTGATAACATTTTAAGAACATTTCTATATCATACTATTCAAGATGAGTTTATTTGAGTAATTCAGTAATTATTATTTGTTGATGAAAGGTTCATTTATTCATTTAGGACCACTTCATTTATTTTTCTTATCAATGGTTAAGGGCACTTTTCAGTTTATATTTTGCTCACAAAATGTACTTATAGGCTAAAGATTTGTTATTTTTAGCATATTAAAGTTAAATACATGGTACTTGGCTAAAAATATACATTTCCGGGGGTACTCCACTGTAAAAAGTTTGAGAACCACTGCCCTAGACCATGGATGTTGAATTGATTTTACTTCAGGGGCTGCATACAGCCCAATTTGATCTAAACAGGGTCAGACCACTGAAGAAAATAGCATAATAACTTATAAATAATGACAACTTAATAACTCTAACAGACCATGGGCTCACAAACAAATGTGAATAACCTGAAAAATAAGTCAAATTTTAAGAAATATCATGCCTCAGCTTTTTGTGTACATATGTCCATAAGAACTTAGAGATCACAGTGGATCTACAAAGACATAAAATATTTAGTAACAGACATCTGGATCTGAAAAAGATAGTATTTCACTCGAAGATCAATACAGCTTGTCAAGACTCGGTGACACCGTCGACTGTCAAGGTCTTCTGCGCAATATTTGTGTCTTTGTAATTTCATCCTGTGGGCCAGACTGAACCCTGCGGAGGGCTGGTTTTGGCCCGTGGGCCACATGTTTGACACCCCTACCCTAGACATCTCGATACTGCTTCTGACTGTATAATTATACATTTCTGTTTGGGTCATAAAAATCCTGGTTGTGGTCGACTGCAACCGAATGCAAATTAGCTGAGTATTTATTCTAAATAGCCCTGTGGAGTTTTGTGGCTTTTTTCTCCTCAATCTTAAATAATAAATACTTGAACAAGTGGTGCCAGGCACAACAAACCCCGCCCCTCGCATGTATTGTAGCTTATTTAGCTGATGTCATCATGTCTACGTGTGTGCTGATGTCAATTATCTTTATTTATGTGCCAAGTTTGAAGTAAATTGAAACAAATTTGATGTTTTTATAAACATGTGAAATTTTGCCCATTATAAGTAAATGGTGGAAAAAAAAAAGAGACTTCAAAAATTCATACGAAATTTAAACTTTAACCTACTTTTCCCAAAATGTAATCACATCTATTTTGAGTCACTGGCAATGTATAAACCAAATTTGGTATGAATTCAACTAGTAGTTTTGCTGCTACAGGCATTTGAAATGTCACCCATTATAAGTAAATGGGAAAAAAAGATTTGGTGCCAGGCACAAACCCCCCCCCCCCAACATTTTACCGGATTTGCCCTATTTCTTATCATTGCGAAAACACATTTTTGGTGACTTTGACCTTTGACCTACATTCACCAAAATTTAATGGGACCTATTCTGGACCACCTCGCACCTTTCCTGAAAATTTCATGGAAACTGGTCCAGTAGTTTTTGCGTAAAGTTTCTGACAAACAAACAGAAAAAAAAAAACAAAAAAAAAAAACAAAGACAATACCCTCACCTTCCCTTCGGGGGCAGGGTAAAAATTCCTGTGGTATGAATTCAACCAATAGTTTTGCTGCTAGAGTGTTAAACAAACAAACAAACAAACGGGAGGCGGGGTAATGAATGCTGTAGATTTATACTTTTAACATACTATAGAGGGGTGGGACTTTGCCTCTACATAATCTATGTAGCTGATTTATGTAAATATTCAACGTCTACACAGTTGACAGGGGAAAGTCACCATAAAGACCACAGTTATTCGTAACAGGCTGCAAACATGTTCATTTCAGCTGCGAATTTACCCGTTTCACATGGGGTCGATGGGGTCAGCTCGCTTTTGGAACTAATCCCTAGTGGATGTTTGTTGCAGACTTTCCTCATTGATTTCACTTTTCAGCCCTGACATTGGCTGCTTGACGCCATCAGAAACTTTCTCCTTCTCTTTGTTATTTAATAAAACAAGGAAGAAAACAGATGATTTGATATAAAGCCATGACACACACAAGCAAGACAGACACTGAGTTATAAAAATGATTGGATTGTTAGTTGTTAAGACGACAGGAGTAGACAAAGTTTGGGTGCATAAAAGCCAGTATAGAGGAAAAATATGTACATATCATTAAAATAAAGTAGATAAGTTTAAAAGAAACACAGAGAACAAGGGAAATATGTGTGGGTAGACTGCAATATGGACTAAAAAAAATTGCAAATTAACACAACTGCAAGCTTCCGTCTGAAACTCTACTGAGTATTGGGACATAGGGTTATATATATATATATATATATATATATATATACACACACACACACACACACACACACACACACGAGACAGAGAGAGAGAAAGAGTAAAATAATGTAGCTTTAAGGTTTGCAGCAGATCTTGCAAACAATATCTGTTGTCACAACGATGTCAAATCTGCTTGAATGACTTTAAAAGTGAAGAGTCAGTACAACACACTCATTTACCTGCACTTACTGTAAAACTAAGATGAATGTTGTGAGAATAGCCGAGACGTTCTTATGTCTACATTTTACATAATCACACCCACCTGAGTCTTCTTCTAACAGCGTTAAAAACTGAATACTGTTTTTTTTTTTTGTTTGTTTGTTTTTATAAAAGTCCTTGAAAAACTGTATTGTGTAAGTAAATTAAAGTTTTCTTTGTATTTACACAAAAGTCGTTTACTTTTCTTATGAAACTATGCAAATCATCCAGAGTCTGTAAAGTGAAAAATGTTTGAGCACAGCAATATCTCAGATATTGGTAAAACGTTCAGAACAATCACCTCTTTACCAGGTGATGATGAAGCGTTAGAATTAATGGCACTATTTGGACATATGGTGTTGGAGGAATAGGAAGAGATTTTATTTAAGTGAACTATTCAACAGTATAAGAATTTTAACAAACGGCAGTGGGTTTTTTTCTCTCTTTTATACCATATACTGTATCTGTACAGACTTCTGGTTATGTTACGTCAGTTAAAATGTTCTGGGAATTCAACACGAGATCAGAGTTCAGCAGAAAACGACCAGCTCAGATGTGAAGGTCACATGGAGAGAACACATCAAATCTAAAGAGGCTGGAATCCAGTCGATCTTTACAGTTTCACAAATCAATATACGAGTGTTTTTTTAACACCACGCTCACTAAACTCCAATCCAGTGTAAAGTGAAAGGTGATACAGGATACCATGATGATTACTGAAGTTGCACTTACTAATAGTTTTATATGGAATGGGTCAAAGGAGAATATCTAATGTAGAAAAGGCTTCACGGTTCTGCTTAGGGATGGGAAATGAGAAGAATGTAATGATGCCATTATCAATTTTGCTTATCAATCATCGATTATCTTATTTCCATCTCTGCACAGAAAATATAACATATACAGTACGCACAAATAATAATAACAGATGACCCCAGGCCAGTTTATGAAAGTGAAACTTAAGATGCTTTACTAATTCCTCTATGTCTCCTGTTGTTGTGCACCTCATTTTCCTTTTCCCTACCTTCGGAAACTTTTATTTGAAGGGGTAGGACATGTGATGCCCCCCCCTGTTTGCTCTGCCGTAAGATTCGCAAGTGTCGCTAAGTGGCGAATCAAACGTGACATTCTCAAAGAGACAGTTCTCGATTCCCATCTCTAGTTCTGCTCCATTCACTAATTGTAAAGGTACCATTTATTTATTTTATTTATTTATTTATGTATTTATTTATTTATTTTTATCACAGTAGAAACATTCTTTCCAAAATTGCAAGCATGAAAAAAAGGTTGAATTTAACATTCAGATGTGTTTTTGTTAGATTAATATCAAGAACTCTCAACAGCAGGGGTAAGTCATGTACCAGGGCACACTTAAGACTACCAAAACCCCCAATGGATCAACACTATGGATCCACAGACTGTATCACTCACTGAATAAAGTATAAAGCTCATTGTTTACACATATCTGTAATATGGTATCTGTGGTATGGTTTTCTTCTACAAACTAAAACTCCTAGATGCTTATTTTGACAATCTTCACTTACTGCATAGCTGATAGTTTACATTATAGCTCTGTTAGCTTAGCTCTTCAGACAGAAAACAGCCACAATAAAACCACAAATCACCTCTGTTATCTGTATAATTTGTGCCGTCAGTAGCTGAACTAAAGATCTGTTTGAAATCGTCCAAACAAGGTCAGAACTGTCACAGTTTAGTCACCAAACGACGAACTTAGCAAAAATAATAACATCACACAGTAACTTTACACCATCATAAACCTCAGAATCCAACTCCATTCTTTTCATCTACAGCTGTGTGCAGTGGTGGCAACGACAGTACTACTAGAATCTCATCACTTTCTGACATCATTGCGTTAGTTTTCAACACCCTCAGAGACAGGCAGAGTGACTCACTACTCCCTCTAGTGGCCACAAAAATCCACTGGACCGTGGATATGAATAGATTCAGGTCATTTCTCTTCAGTCCAAAACAGTGGCAGATTTTGCAAAACTTCAGAGTTCTATTCTCAACACTTCTAATCATCATTTTAGGTCTTTTTTTGTTTTTTATATTAGAAAGTACAAATACTATATATCACCTCTGTAACGTATACTGTTTGTACTTTTGGTCCCATCCCTATAAACTGTTTTGCATTAAATCATTTTTTTTTAATCTTACATTCTTGTGTGGGACATAATAACATATAAACAATGAATGCAACAAGTACAGTAAGTCTATAGGAGCAAAGACAAATGAAGCTAAAAGACAGTTAGGTTTTTTGGGGTAGGCATATTTGTGTCTTTATTAAGGGGACAGAAGACAGATGATGGAAAACAAGGACTGAGAAATTGGGAGTGACATACAGCAGAGGTCCTGAGGCAGGGAATAACCTACGACGTTGCAGTTCACGGCTGGTGCCTGTAACCACTCGGAGAGGACTGCATCAAACACAGGACATGTACTGATGTGTTTATGCAATTTTTAACCTCATGCAGTGTCACAGCATTTAATTTAATTCAAAACTGCATTCGTTTTTGGCCAAGATCTTGTACAAATGACGGGAGCGTCGAACCACTGCACAAAGTCTTCAACAGTACCCCGAACCATATTGAAGGGCTTAGAGGTGTCAAACATGCAGCCAAATCCAGCCCACCAAAGGGTCCAGTCTGGCCCCTGAAATGCAAAAATTACACTGAAGATCTTAATCATTTTAGCTCAGGTTCCACATACAGACCAATTTAATCCAAAGTGGGTCGGATCAGTAAAATACTATCATAATAACCTATAAATACTCACAACTCCACGTTTTTCTCTTTGTAAATGTAAACATTTTCATGTCATTTTACTGTATTTAAACTAAAACAAACTATCGTTTCACAAAAACGTGAACTGGTCTGGCCCACTTTATATCAAATATGGCTTAATGTGGCTTAACGTCTGGAGATGATGGATCTCACCTTTATCCTTTTACTATATATCCATTGATGTTCAGACCTGGTCGGTCAGTATATTCAGGTTCAGCTGACCTCATTTTATGGACACATGATGATGCTGAACGTAGACCTGACCAACTGAACCAATCCCAGATCATAACACATAACACTGCCCCCACAGGCTTGTACTGTAGGCACTAGGCATGATGGGTAATTCATTCATTTGCCTTTCTTCTCACCCTGATGTGTCCATCACTCTGGACCAGGGTCAATCTGGACTCATCAGACCACATCACTTTTTTTTTTCATTGAAACAGTCCAATATGTATGCTCTGTAGCCAGTCTAATCCTTTTTTCTAATTAGCTGCACTGATAATAGGTTTAAGGCTTAAGGCTGCACAGCTTTTTAGTCCCATCTCCTTGAGTTCTCTTCACACTGTGCCTGTGCAAATACTCTTAATTTCACTATTAAGCATATTCAAGCATTCTAATGATTTTTATGATTTGTGTCAGTAATGTGTTGAGGAGCTTTTAATCCTTTGACCCCTGAGACATTATTTATATGAAAGGAGCTCCTGGGAATTTGTGGCTGTAGAAATGTCACGTGTCATTTTGTTTTACTGTGTGTTTTAGGGTCAAAACGGGGGGAAAACAGAAAAAGACGAAGAGAGGAACTGAAGTTTGACCGGTTTTTAATAAAATAAGGCAGTCAGAGTGTACATCAGTAGGAGATTTAGAATGCTGAACTGAACTGAACAACTGCAAGTATTTGAATTTTAACCCAGTAGTTATTATTTAAGGGCTCTTTCTTTTTTTTTCTTTTTCAAAATCAGTGCAGTTGCTTTTTTGCACCTGGCTGAACTCCAAAAAACAGCTGCATGGTCAAAACTTGGTAAAAACACTTTGAAAAAAAAAAAGAACTTGACAACACTACAAACAACTTCAAAAACAAAAGCATCAAGGAAAACGGTGTTCAAAAAAAAAAAAAAGTCCAAATCATCTATTTTTATAGTTGGTCTAAGTCACTGCTCTGTGTTTTACCCCCCCATTCCACTGGCAGCGAGGGGTGAACTGAGCATGCTCAGATGTCTATGGAAAGAACAAGGTCTATTCTATCAGCACGTTTTGAAATTTTTCAGGTTGAAATTTTATGAATGTTTTAAATAAATGCTGTGGATAGCACCGTGGCCTCACAGCAAGAAGGTCCTGGATTCGATTCCAACCAGGGACCTTTCTGTGTGGGGTTTGCATGTTCTCTCTGCGTACTCTGACTTCCTCCCACCATCCAAAGACATGCACTGATAGGTTAATTGGTTGATCTAAATTGCCCATAGGTGTGAATGTGAGAGTGACTGGTTGTTCGTCTCCATCCCAGCTACCTATGGGCGAAGGCAGGGTACACCCCGGACGACATACAGACTCCAGCACCCCCCACGACCCTAATGAGGATAAAGCAGCTCCAGGAGATGAATGAATGAATTTAAAATAAATCATACATAGGGAATGCTCACCACAGACATGTCAGGGGTTAAAGGGTTGACCCAGTTATAGTGGTTTCAGCAATCTCCTTAATTGTTTTGTTTTGTGTTTTTTTTTTTTTTTTGTTCATGTTGCAGGACAGTGATTGGACTCTACTGAAGTAGCTCTACATTCCTACCATGGTTGCTGTGAGAATGAGAAGTTGCTCAATAAATCAGTTAGGGTTACAACACTGGGTGGGTTACATGTCATTAAAGCAGATAAGACTGCACTGCAAAAAAAGGGGTGTCTAAAAACAAGATAAAAACACTAAATCTGAGTGAAAAGGTATCCAAAACAAGTCAAATATCTGTCCATGCACTTGACAAGATTTCTTGAATTAAAATGGTGAAATCTAGAAATAAGCACGTATACTGATGTATGAACATTTAAAATAAGAAATTAACTCTTAAATCAAGATAAATTATCAGTCGATCAGTCAATCAAACTTTATTTGTAAAGCACTTTTCATACATGTTACATGTAATACAAAGTGCTTTACACTAAACCCCAAATTGTCCCATAGTTGCAAATAAAAATAAAAGCAACAGAGTAAAGCAATGTTAAAAAGTAAGAGATTAATTAAAAAAGCTAAACTAAAAAGATCGGTCTTAAGTTTACTTTTAAAAATATGAACACTCGCAGCAGACCTCAGGTAGACTGTTCCATAGTCTGGGGCCATAAAGGCTGAATGAGGTCATACCATGGGTTTAGTGTGGAACAGTTAAAGAGGGTCTAAGAGGTCTCATATATATACATTAAAAGCAAATCAGATAAATAAATAGGGACCATTTAGACTTTTATAAACCAATAAAAGCACTTTAACACCTTCAAATTATCTAACACTTCTAAATCTAAGTTGTTGGGGTTTTTTTAAAACTTGGTAAGAGCTCAATAAATTGCAGCGTGAGTCTTGTTCACAATCCCAAATCAGAAGCATTTCAGAAGTTTTAACATAAACTAAAACTTTTCAACAAACTCAACTGCCTTGGTGGCACAGCGTTGATGCTACAGTATATGCTTTAGGTGGGAATGTGGGCTGGTTTGGGCCTGAAGGCGCCCATGGTTCCGTGGTTTAAGAACGGAATCGATTGTACAACCAGAGTTTGTCTGGTGGAAAAACAGGAATTGTGAGTCTTATATCACTCTGTCAGGTTTAGCTGGCTCAGTGTGTGACAGATCTTGATTTGTTGTTGTCGTTTGTTTGTGTCATAGACCGTTATCACACACCTGAATGCATCTCATCTGTTTTGAACAGAAAAGGCGTAGTTGGCCAATTTTTGTTCATACAACCAGAATTTTACTCATACTTGAATTTTCTTTTTCTGTTTATATATATAGAGAGAGATCTACATAAGACCATATGAATGTAAGAATATTAGTACAGCAAATAAAAAAAAATAAAAAAAAAAGAGTATTTTTTCTGACTTGTTTTGGCCTCTTTAGCATTAGGAATGTGTTTCTTGTGATATATTCCTTTGACCTGCTTTAAGCTGTCCACTTCGTGCTCCTCATCCCACGAGATCGCTGCTTCTCAGGAGAATGCCATTTTGCTGATGGCAGGTGCACGATGTTTTGCACAGAAATGCCCTTTTCATTTTCAAAAACCACTGGGAGTTGGACTGTTGATTAAAATTAATACATCACAACAGGTGGAGGAGATTTCCAGCGGTACAACTTTGCACAGAAATACTCCAACTGAGAATTGAGCAAATTGTTATTTTTCTTTTATCGTGACTTAAACAAATGTGTTACATAAAAGTGTTCCATCACATGCTCGCTTCTTTGTCTAATACTACCTCAAAACTGCAACCAGGCACAGCGTAGCTCCTCTCAGTGCTAAATTTGTAAATGGATTACAGACAAGTTGCAGAGAAAAATGATAAATAATAATAAATCATCTTTTGTTATATTTACCACAACAAGGTCAGATAAATTTTAGATGCTCAATTTCAGTATCTTCTTTTGTAGAATATTACCTTGGAGTAAAATATACGCTTTCAGACTCTGAAGCTGCCTGTAAGGTGTGGGCAGACTGAGTCCTGACAGGCGAGACCCAGGGCAAAGACAATGCAATATAAATAAGATAAGCTGTGTGTGCACAATGATAAAAAGTTTCTGTTAGAGACTATTCTGTTCAAAGGGGAGGGTCAGCAGCCTACATAAATAGTACTGTTTTCATTGCTGACGGAAGTAAATGTAAAGATTATTATAGAAAAGTTCACATTAACACATAAAGACCCAAACATTCACCAAATCATCTACTGATGTAAATGTTTAATTTCTGTTGATCCATTAATCCTATCAATTCATGAAAATAATTGGTGTAAAATACAGTTTATCGTATTTTCATGGTCATCAGATATGACCCGTTTGGATGTTCAGAGACTCCGTAGTTACCGTGGAAACACTGCCATCTTCTACCACAGTGATTCACCAGTAAAACCCATGGAGTTGGATCAATGACAATGGATGGACACGCTGGGTTTATGTTCAGTTAATGATAGATTTGACTGAAAAAGTCACTTTTCCTTCAGTTTTCTCTGTTTTTGACACAATAACCCTCAGCTTTAATCTGAGCTTTTGTGAACCTCTTCATAATCAGTAAATTAAATACAGGAAAATGTATGATTTTCACTGACCAATGCAAAATACATAGGGTGATACTATAAGAAATGGTGATAAATCACTTAAGAAAGGTTAAATATGGAGAAAAAAAATAATTTGGGAACTGCTACAAAACTAGTATTGGGTCTTTATGGGTTAAGCACCCAATGGCAGTAACTTGACAAAGATACTGATATGAAAATTAACCTGCATGTGTTTCTGATGGTGGTGGAAACTGAGAGGAAACCACATGACACCAGAACATGCAAACTCCACGCCGGCGTTCTTGCTGCGAGGGAACAGTGTGCTGATCGACCGTGCTGCCCGTCTTGCTAACACACGCTGTGTAGATTGGGTTTGTATTTCTGCACAGCAGGCATCTCAAAAAAGAAAAATGCCACAACACACGATGCACCGTGTCTCATTTCAATGAAATATGAAACATTTTTTCCAGAAAAAAACAGATAGTTGTAGTGTACTGTGCGGATAGACATAGATTCACCCTTTGCTGAACATAAGGTTTTCAAAACACTTTTTCATTATGTTGTAAAAGAAAAAAAAAGTGATTTGTCATGTATGTGCCTTATGTATTGTGGTAAAATCTGAAATCTTTATCTTTGACGTTACGACTGTTGGGCTGCATCTGCTGTTGGCTTTGTGCTGCTTATGCCATCTACATGTATGTGATGCTCTACTCTGCTGGTGATTTTTTATTTTTTTCAGGAATGCTTGTGTGATGCTATTATGCATTTTTCACCTGCTGTGCTGTCCTCAGCCTTTTGATTTACAGTGGTTTTTATTTGATTACCCCGCCCCCCAAAGGGGAAGCAAGGGATATTGTTTTTGGTTCGGTTTGTTTGTTAACAATCTAGCAGAAAATTACTGGTTGAATTCATACCAAATTGGGTTTACAGACTGCCAGTGACCCGCAATAGATCTGATTATATTTTGGGGAAAGCAGGTCAAAGTTAACATTTTTTTATGAATTTTTAAAATCTATTTTTTTCCCCATTTACTTATAATGGGCAACATTTCAAATGTCTGTAACAGCAAAACTATTGGTTGAATTCATACCAAATTGGATTTAGAGATTTACAGTGGCCCAGAATATATATGGTTACATTTTGGGAAAGATAGGTCGGAGTTCACATTTTTAATTAATTTTTAAAATATTTTTTCTTCTCCCATTTACTTATAATGGACAACATTTCAAATGTCTATAAAAACATCACTTTTATTTCAATTTACTTCAAACTTGACACATATATAGAGGCAGGTGATATGCTGACATCAGCACACGCATAGGCATGATGACATCAGCTGGATCGATGCCAAAATAAGCTACAATACATGGAAGGGGCGGGGTTTATTGTTCCTGGCACCACTTTTTTTTTTATTAAAATTTTTGCTTTTTTATGAATCTAGTTTCCACATCTTGCCAAAATTATAAACAAAATTATGAAATGGGAGTTGTTTTGCATATAATATAATGTATAACCCAGTTAAATATACAATATGTTAATTTTAGTTAAAATACTGTCATCATAAGATATGGTATTTTGGGATAGAAATAAATATACATGCAAGGGGCGGGGTTTGTTGTGCCTGGCACCACTTGTTGTGTCAGTACTTTGCTATGATTATAAGAATACAATACTGATTGTCCACCTTTGCACAGTCTCTCTCAGAAATTTGGTTCAAACTTGAGCATATTTAATTTTCTTATCACCTGAAGATCCACCAATACCTGCAGGTCGTGACTGTTGAGCTGTTGGTTCAGTGATGGTTTGGCTTAGATGCTTGCAGTACTTGCTTAGGGTTAAAATACAGAAAATATCTTCAAAGGTCTGCAGAAAGAAAATAAAGGAAAAAAAATCCTCTTGCACTGTTCATACAATGCCACAGTATTCATTGAAAAATTCTTCTTATAATCTGGCACCAATTACATTACCTAAAAGACCCTGACTGGAGTTGGACTTTATAAGTATATGTACAAAACTTGTGAGTTGTGGTCGACAGAAGGTCCAACATTACTGAAACGCACTCTTAAGCACCGCTTTCCCTGTTGACTTGGAGTATGCAGGGCTAACCAGACACTGAATAATGTATTCACACTGACCGCAGCTGTTCTGCTGAGACCCATAAGCCTAAACTTTAACTTTAGTGCGGTCTTTAAAAGCATATAGTACTTGGTTTTATCAAGCTGCGGTCCGCTGTGCAGGCTCACACAATAGTTTCAATGATAACACTTAGTCGTGTATTAGAGATTTCATCATCAGGGGTCCGAATGTAGTCATTATCGTTATAAATTTATTACACGCTTTGCATTTCCTGTCCATATGGTCGTGCCACTTTGAGGCCTATCACATATTTACTCACCTGTGACAAAAATCCACTTGTAAGTATTCCCATCACAGATGTAATATAACTGGAGTTCCCTGCGAACGTGCGTTTTGATTAATGATGGTGCAGTTAGTCATACAGCTGAGGCTGAGTTATTCAGTGCTATGAAAAATTTACAACAAGCTGCAACCACAAATTACATTACCACATTCCGTGACACATAAAGTAACTAAACCCAGTGGGAGGTGAGGCTTTTCCAAGTCTCTACCATTATGGCTGCGTTGTCTCTTTAGAGCACACTGAGGTTATGCATACATGGTAACAAGGCTTCCAGGATTTTAGCACAGAGCAATATGATGTATGGCTGCAATTTAAGCTGACCAGTAGTCATAACCTGCACTACCTGCTCCATTTACAGCCTTAAAATACTGCTTACACAGCCTGTTAGACATTAGGCTTCACTTGAACTTCCTTTACATGACTTGCATTAAATAACTCATGAGGATTTCTGCTAAATTAATGAATAATAAAAACTCAGACCTGTTTTATAGCAATGGTGTACATGCAGTTGAGCACTTAATACCTAAAGAAAAAGTCCACACATACACACACACGCACACACACACACAGACAGTGATTAATGGTTTTACTTGTGTACCCCAGTGTGACTCTGTCTTGACTCTGCTATTATTGCGAGTGGCGGTGGACTAATAGCTCACGGCAGCAAATGAACATTGGTTGTGAGGCATCCATGTTTAATGTGACAACTACTGTCAGAGTTCATCAGCGGGCCGACACACACACGCAAGCTAAGGCAAGCAAGCGACACACACAATGTGACACACAATGGAAAAGTGCATGCATGCAGATATACACTTGCAGATCTATGCGGACATGTGTGCACACACACAGAGTTGTGTTTGCATCACCTTGGAGGACATTGCATTGACGTGCGTTAACTTGCTGCACGGGGGTCGGGGAAGTCAGGAAACACCCTTGGTTGTTATTGTAGTTGAGTTCACCCTCAACATATAATTACAAAAATAATCTAATAAGCATTGACACAATTTGTGCTAATTATAGATGCAACATTTTGGATTACATGTCAAAATATTGCAACCCAGCCCCCCCCACCACCACCACCAC
>JAPQRP010000011.1:8491250-8501753 GCA_037367295.1 Apogon hyalosoma
ACTAATGTAAGGAATGATGTTCAAAGGGATCATGTGGATGTGGACAGGGGTCTGGATCAGCACGCATGTTGGTCTAACGTTCTAAAAGTGATGTTCTAATGTTCTAAAATACATGTTCCCTTCACCTTATATATGTTTTTCTTGTTTGTTTTTTTTTTTGCCTCTTACGGATAAGGAACCAAATATGAATGAAATAATTAATAAGGTCCACACAACCTGTGAGCTCCCAAAAAATATTTATTGACCACAGTAGTGACGTTTTGGGCATCGGACCTTCATCAGACACGGGACAGGTCATGACACACAGCTGTTGATAAAGAGTACTATTGCGATATCACATGACAGGTAATGCAAATTATCTCATGTTTTCAGTAACTTTTAAATAGATAAAAGTGTCTTTAAATACATACTTTCATACAAATCTTACCAAGTGTATTTTTCTCATTTCTAGTCCAAATATCTCATTACGCTTAAAATAAGACAGAATCACCTAAAGAGGAACTTTTCAGTGAGATATAAAAGCAGATTTTAGACAATAGATCTGGAAAATCTTATTTCATAAATTTCTTACCAAGATAATTTTCACTTGTTCCATTAGCAGATTTTTTTTCTAAATTCGAGATTTTTTTTTTTTTTTTGCTTAATGAAAGCAAAAAAATCTGCCAGTGAAACAAACGACGAAATGCCCGAAACATCACTCCTGTGGTCACAGGTTTTGCGGACTTTATCTAATTCCTTCATCCACTTTTTTTTGGGGGGATCCTGCACACCTTTTAGCACCTGGATATGCATGTCATCAGCTCTTTTTAAGGAACCAAATATGGTAACTTCATTAACCTTGATTTTCTACATGACAATACAAAATCTTTCAAAAAATGTTTCAAGAGTAATAGAATCTTATGTCCTTCAATAACACACTAAGGTTGAAATGTTATATTTCAGAGTATTTCTATGAATGTCCTATAAAGGGTTAATACAGTTACACAACATACAAAGTAATAACACTTTCTATGACTGTTCATGTCAACTGTCCACCAAACCATCATCAGGACACACTCGCCAAGTACCCATTTTTGACGGCACTTGTCCTCATCCAGGTACCATACATGCATAAACATGTCACTTTTCGTAAACAACTACTCTCGACAATAGCCAAAGATACTATAATTTGCACATAAAACAGCAGCTACAAAGCATTCAAAGACTGAAAACCTCCACCAATATGTATAAATTCCCTGCATTATCCTGACATACCGTGCAAATACACTCAAGAATGTGAACGTATTTGCAAAAAAAAAAAAAACCTGCACACATGCATTAATTTAGCTTTTTTTTTTTTTTTTAAGGGGAAAGTTGTGTTTTTTATTGTTTGTTTTATTTAGTCTCAGGATTTAAGGTCCATGTCAGAGCAGTCGCCACTGGTGTTTGTTTGGTATGGAAGCACAACTAACCTTAACCACATGAAGAAAACATTTACTAATTAATAGTCTCTAGTAAATTCTATGTGCAAGATATGATAAAAAAAAAAAGAAGAAAAGTAAAATAAGAAAAAATGAACTCTATGTTTTTTAAACTCTGTATACAGAAGGGTACAGTATGAGCTTCTGTATAGTTATAATCCATTTTTTTTGTGCAACTGGGATCTCAAATCCTACAGTAAAGACACCACTCTGGACTACGTACAGTATATGTACAGTATAGGACACACTGCACCACCTCACAACCAATCAAGATCACAGCCATGACCCTCTCCACCTGGCTCACCATCTTTTTCACTGTCTCCCTCTGGCACAGGTGCAGGTCACTATGAGGAAGGACGGAACACCTCAACCACAGCTTCTTCCCTTAAGCCGTACTGTTAATAAAGGCACAAATGTCAGAGTAATGTATCATATGACTGTTTGCATTTTTATCCTCGCTGTGTGTCCTTTTTGCACTCGTGGCTTATGTTGCACCGGGGTGGATTGTTAGAGCCATTCCAGTTGTACTGTGATTAATTCCACCAGCCTAACCATGTGGTAAAAAAAAAAAAAGTAATGTGAACTTGAAATATGAAAGACTAAGTTACACCCCATCTGCTAGAACAGGAGGGTTAGGGTTAGACTGGAGCCATGCTTCATATAGTTCAGGTCGTAACATTCTGCACACACAAGCAAGAGGATTCTACCTTTCAAATGAAGCCAAATACTTACACTTTGGCCTTTAAGCTATGTTATAACAACCTTAAACCTGAACAAAGGTACATACATTTTCAATTTGGGTTAAAGTAAAAAAAAAAAAAAGTTGTTATGAATATTATAAAGACATTAATATTGCAAAAATCATACTGTCCATGATGCGAGGCTGGCACCCACTCCTTAAAGGACCTATGTCATTATTAAAATGTCTCATTGTTTTATTTCCATATCAAGATGTGCATTCATTTGTGTGGTTGTACAATTCTGATTATAAGAGTAATTAGTGCAACACAGCAGTGCAGTGGTTAGCACTGTCACCCACATCAAGAAGGTCCAGGGTGGGTGATACCACCACCTTTGGTTTTGATCCAATACCAAATATTGTCAATACTGATACTTTTTATTTGAAATGTCATGATCATTGAACAACTTTGGGATTTTGCCTTAGTAGTCGACCACGGGGTGGCACGGTGGAGCACTGGTTAGCAATGTCACCTCACAGCAAGAAGTTCCTGGGTTTGAATCCAGCACTGAGACCTTTCAGTGCTTCTTTGGGTTCTCCAGCTTTCTCCCACAGTCCAAAGACATGCACTGATAGGTTAACTGGTTAATCTGACGAGTGCCCATAGGTGTGAGAGTGACTGTTTTATATCTCTATATGTCAGCTGTAAATATGTATGTGTTTTTATTTGTTTGTTTATGCGTTTTTATGCCCTAAAATTGTATTTGTTTGCTGTTTGGACCCTTTTTTGTAACTCTCATAATGAATGACCCCTGCAGGTGGAATAGAACTACACTTCAAGGTTGCATAGTCATGTGATGCATACAGTTAGTCATGTGATGTGACATAGCAGAGACAACGAGAGTTTAGTTCTTCCTTTGGAGATCAAATGTGCACAGGGAAAGACTCATCTTTAAGACGAGCGACACTGCAAAAATCCAAATCTTCCCAAGTGTATTTTTCTCATTTCTAGTCCAAATATCTCATCCCACTTAAAACAAGACAGAATCACCTAAAGAGTAACTTTTCAGTGAGATATAAGAACTCATTTTTAGACAATAGATCTGGAAAATTTGATTTCAAGAAATCTTACCAAGATGATTTTCACTTGTTCCATTGGCAGATTTTTTTGCTTAATTCAAGCAAAAACATCTTGTATTAATTTTTTTTACTTGTTTTTAGAGGGGCATTTTTTCCAGTGTAATAATTATTTACATTGATGTGCATATTTATGTTAAATGCTATGTTAAATGTGCTTATTGACGCTGACATTCTGATATTACCGTAATTTCCGGTCTATAAGCCGTTACTTTTTTCACACGTTGTGACCTCGCGGTTCAAACACTGATGCGGTTAATTTATGTTTCACGGGCTAACGATCGATCCGGCTGTCGAAGAAGGAAGTAGAGCTGCTGCACGTGAGCTTGGCGTCAATGAATCGATGGTGAAACGTTGGAGACAGTAGTGTGAAGCATTATAGTCAGGTGCAGAAAATAGTCTGGAAAGTATGATATATGTCATGATTCATATTATTTCAATTTTCACAGTAGTTTGGTGTCTGAGAGCTGAAAAATAAACCAAGCATTCATCAACAATCAGTCGGTGTGGTTCTCCTCTAAAAAAAAAGGTTGAGGAGCAGCTACATCAGCCCTGCGATGAACTGGCGACACATCCGGGGTAAACCTCGCCTTCACCCATAGGCAGCTGGGATATGCTCCAGCACCCCCATGACCCCCTTGAGGATAAAGCAGTTCAGAAGACGGATAGATGATCATGATTATGATCATAATAAAACACAGGACAAAGAATTTAGGCATGTAAAAAATAAATAATTGGGAATAGTAGTGATGATCAAGTGTCTATGGCTCTGTGTGAATCATCTAGATGAAATAACAACATAATTAAGATAATTAAGTCTAGAACCTATCTACATTAGCCTTAATAGGAATACTAATGTTTCTTCAACAGTTAACACAACAGGGTTTTTATATTCAGCCACATTCATATTTCAGGTTTGAGGTATATGTCTTAACCTCCTACGACCCTAGTCATCTGTAGACAAGAGTTCCACAGCTTTATCCTTATACAAAAAAAAAAAAGAAAAAAAAAAAAAGCAATTGCAAAGGCCATTCAGAGAAAAAATAAATGAAAATGTATCTGAAAAATGCGTCAGTGTGATGCTGATTTCAGTTTACACCTTTGTTTGTTGTTTTTTTTTCTTTCCATTTCAAAAAATCAGAAATGTGTATTTTTTCTGGGTTTCAGGAGGTTAATATACATGTAGATGTTGGAGTTTCAGTAAAACAATCAACACTTATGTCAACTGGCTGAATATATAACAGTTAAATCAGTCTCTTTGCATCTCAAATCACCAATTACACTTTGAAAAACTACAATAATTATCGCTGCAGTTCAGTAAATCTAAACTTTCTTTAACTTTCAGTGAGCCTAAGAAGACACAGGAGTTCTGTTTGCACATAAGGAGTGGGAGAGAAGCTGCACTCACACGAACTGAGAGGAAATTTGAGGAATTTACTGGACACACAGAAGCGAAACGTATAGACGTGGATATTTTAGCGCAACAAAAATATCCATCTCATCGCGCTAGTATCGATCTGATTCTGATACTAACCTTGGGATCGATATTTAGATCAATCTACAGCACAGTGTGTCTGCAGAAGTAATGCTGCGTTCCAGAGGGCTGGGCGGTCTCAAAGTGTTCCAGGTGATCCGTGTTGAACATAAACAACAAACGCGGAGGTCGCAGATCTAAGCTCCTATTTGCTTTGTTACTGAAGAGGCATTTTGACCGTCGACGGCGTAGTGTTCTCATACACGCAAACGAGACGGAAGAAGTGAAATGACGGATGAGCTAAATATGCACTGTGAAGTGTTTTTTTTTTCCATTGCGAACTTGCACACTGTGCGTTGATGTCAAGTTGTAATTCGTGGTGAGGTTGGGGGTGCTTGGATCTGGCCCCACTTTGCAACAAGGACCTCCGGCTTGGACAGGCATTCCAGTGCATTTTACCAAGCTGAACGTCGAAAACTTCCCATCTCCCATGTTAACGGGTTCTTTTGTTGGCAGCTCCAGGGATGAGTCTGGATTCAGCTCGGTCTCAAAGTTGACAAAGTTTATTCTGATCGCAAATAAGATAACTGACAAACATCACATATGTATCCGATTTAGGGCCACGCAGGAAAGTGGCCTGGCTCGGATTTGTTTGTTTGTTTGTTTTTTTTTAAATTGGATTTGTGCTGTTCAGAGTGTCAGGTGTGGGTCACTTACAGTCAGAGGAGTTAGATTTCTGCCACTTTTACCTGCAGTGCGAATGTAGCTTTAGTCCTGCAGAAGGTTGTGGGGCTGCTGAAGCCTATCCTGGCTACCAGCAGGTGAAGGTGTGATACACCCCGAACCTGCCACTAGTTCATCACAGGAAACACTGACCCGTTGTCGACAGGATTTGAACATGCACGGGGAAACCCCAATGGATTTCTTGTCCATCGCCTTAACCACTCTGCCTCGACAACTCATGAAATGTGGATGAATACTGCTGCTCCAGCTAAACCATGAGTACGTTGCACATGGGAAAGAGACATCTGTCCCTAGAGAACTCATTCATTCACTGAATCACTTAGACCTCGTTCTCAGCGCAGGTCTAACTGTGCAATTTCAGATTTTTGATAAAATCCTTTTTTTTTTTTTTTTACTTGGTTGTTCGCATTGTAATTTAACCCATAAAGACCCAGTGCTACTTTTGTGGCAGTTTCTCCACTTTTAACCTTTCTTAACTGATTTATCATCATTTATTCTATTATTATGCTCTGTATTTTGCATTTTCCTGTATTCATTGTACTGATCATGTAGATGTCCATAAAAGCTCAGATCAAATTGAGGGTTATTGTATCAAAAACAGAGAAAACTTAAGACGACATGACTTTTTCAGTAAAATCTATCACTGAATGAACATAAACCAAGCATCTCCATCCACTGTCATCGATCAAATTCCACGGGTTTTACTGGTGAATAAACACTGTAGAAGATGACGGTGTTTCCACGTTCACTAAGGTGCCTCTGAACGTCCAAATGGGTCATACCTGATGACCATGAAAAGATGAATAACTGCATTTTACACCAATTATTTACATGTATTGATAGGATTAGTGGATCAACAGGTACATCTGTGCATGGTTTTGGTCACCAGTGGATGTTTTTTATCTTTATGGGTTAAATGTAACTACCGTCAAACTCATGTGCGAACGGTCTACGGTCCTGAAATGACCCACATGTGTAGAAGAAGACATGACATCACACACAGAACACTGTATTCATAGAAGTAAATGCGGACCTTGCTGGCTTCCAACCCCTCCGGCGCTGAATTGTGTTGTCTGTCGCATTTCATTGAAGTCAAATGAAATGTAACTGTTCAGATTGAAGTCGTATTGCAAAACATTAAATATGTATCTGGGTTTAGGACCACACATGAAAGTGGCCTGGGTCTGATTTGAAAAATATCAGATATGGTTCACATATGGGCTAAAAGTCAGATTTGGGCCACTTTTACTTGCAGTGTGAACGTATCTATGTGTATACGTCAGTGTCGTGATGAACTGGCGACACGTCCAGGGTTTATGGTAGGTGGGGCAGGTTCCAGCACCCCCGCAACCCTCTGGAGGATTAAGCGCTTTGGAAAATGACTGAATGAATTGCTGACACAAGTAAATAACCTGTGATCATATCACGGCGCAACAGGCGTAAATATATATGACAAAGCCGGATGCTCCTTAGATCACTTTAGGCGCGTACACACAACATTTTCACATTTTTTACACCTCACTCCCTTGATGCCAACAATGACTACAAACCTGGAATCAGGGCAGTCGAACCATTTCTGAACATTTCGCTGCTTGTGTACAGTTTTTTTCAGTATTCTACCACACACACACACACACACATTTTAGTGTTTATGTATTTTATCTGGTATTCCTGCCGAACAGAAGAGGAAGAGCAGAGGACACAGATGAAAAACCAATGCTGTCCTCATTCCTTCAGACTGAAATGATGAAAAGCATCATCACTGTCCTACTTCTGGAGTTAAGGGGTTACACTGTCATATTTCCAGACACACTCACTAACGGCCTTTACACTCCTGAGGTCATTTAGTTTTCTCTCGTTGGTTGATAAAAAACAGTCTGTGGAACACTAACCTTAAAACTGCATCAGAGTTACACTGTTGGACTATAATGACTCTATTTCTCAACCTTGTTTTTTTTTATTTTTTATTTTTTATTTTCTGTCAGTGTCCTTGACCAAGATACTGGTGAGGATCTCAGAGTTGGTCCTCAAGCATCTTCAACGGCAGTGCACTGCGCTTAACCCTTTGTCGGGCAAGTGACTATTTTTGGTAATTTCCTTAAAAATTAAATATGGGGCCAATCCCGCTGGTTTTTATATTCAGTAATTCAGAGAGATTTTATAGACATTTTGAAGCTGTAAATAGTGAATATGAGTGATTTTTGTCAGTTTATGACCTTATAACTGTTGTTTTATTGCATATGTTTACTTTTTAGCAAGTGCTGCTCGGGTGTTTTCGGGAACTAAGGAGACTGTTTTGTCACAACAACCAACAAGGAGGTAGATGAGGATTTCCAATAAGTCACTATGGTTGAAATTTGGAATTTCAAAGTATTTCAATAAGTGCCCTATAAAGGGTTAATGTGCTAAATGCTAATCACAAATGCTAGGTGATGTGTGTATTAGCATGAGTAAAATACAACCTTAACAACCCATAAAGACCCAAACATCCACCAGTGAGCAAAGCATCTACCGTAATAAAATATTAAAAACCTGTTGATCCATTAATCCTATCAATACATGTAAATAATTGGTGTAAAATACAGTTTGTCGTCTTTTCATGGTCATGTGATATGACCCATTTGGATGTTCAGAGGCTCCGTAGTTACCGTGGAAACACCGTCATCTTCTCCAACACTGATTCGCCAATAAAATCCATGGAGTTGGATCAATGACAGTGGATGGAGACACTGGGTTTATGTTCAGTTAATGACAGATTTTACAGAAAAAGTCCCTTTTTCTTCAGTTTTCTGTTTTGGATATAATATCCCTCAACTTTAATCTGAACTCTTATGAACATCTACATGATCAGTGAATTAAACAGAGGAAAATACCTGATTTTCACTGAAAAAAAAAAAAAAGCAAAATACAGAGGATAATGTGATAACAAATGGTGATATATCTGTTTCGAAAGGTTAAATAAAGACAAAAAAATCATTTGGAAGCTGCCACAAAAGTAATCTTTAACCCTTTATCGGCATTGATAGAAATACACTGAAAGCCAACATTTCAACCTTAGTGTGTTATTGGAAGACCTAACAAAACTTTAGTATTTTTGTGAAATTTCTCAAAATTTTGTAGTTATGTAGAAAATCATGGTCAATGAAATTAACATATTTGGTTCCTTACCAGTGAGTGGCAAAAAAGAATAAAAAAATACAAGTAAATATATGAAAAATACAAGAAAAGTATATGTAAGGTGAAAGGAACATGTATTTTAGAACATTAGACCAATATAAGTGCTGATCCAGACCCCTGTCCACATCCACATAAACCCTTTGAACATCATTCCTTACATTGGTACCATTACTTCATGGTACCGAACAAAGCAGGTCCACTCACTGTTCATGCAGAGGTGGACCTTACAGACCCTGGAGACCACACTGGACCTGAGATTGTGGACTCACTGGAACTGTTGCTGCCACTGTCTTACAACGTGTGCAGAAACAAGCGAAAATAGACACTTGCCTGATAAAGGGTTAAAGGTATTTACCTTAAAAACGTGATGATGGAGCTACAAAATCATTGTATGCAAACCATGATACAGTTTCATTCATTTAATTACATCCATGGCTGGTGTTTATGTGCAGATCACAGAAAAATATGTAGAAAAAGCATTGAATTTGAAAGTGTGCGTTTGTCTTCATCTGATTTTATGGCTTTAATAGTAATTAGCACTGGCTCTTTGGCAGGGGGGTTTGCATCCCCTTTTCGTTTCATGATATTTTCAGCTTAATGATCCGGTGAACAGCCCATCCTCACAATACAATCAACATGTCCACACTAGGGTACGTTTAGAAGCTAAATGTGTGAAGTGAACAATCTCAGTATATAAACCTAGAATACACCATCTGATGGATAATCATCTTTTTTTTTTTTCTTGAAAAATACATCAAGCAGAGTGGACTGCATGTATTGAGAAGGTGCAGTACCAAAGTAATTTATTTTCTGTCTCAAATATTCAGTTCAAATCACCTGAGGCAAAACTAGCCCAGGAGAGTCTGACACCCATGAGATTGTGAGCAAATATCGCTGTTCGTTCATCCCTCCCTCCGATAGAACAGACGTCACCGATTGGAAAATACGCAGCTGATCCACAGAAACATCCATATGTTTCTAATATCTAATGTAGAGAGTTCAATCTCCACATCTATATTCCATAACCGCACACCTCATCCCGCCTGTCTTCTCGAAGCCCTTAAATCCTTTCGACCCACAACTGCCACTCAGGTTTAGTGCGAGAGCAGACAAATATTCTCAGAAATCTTTTTATCGTTTCTTCTCAGCAGATATACTGGCAGTTCAAAAAAAGATCGCCTAATCCTGCCTCCACTTGAAAGTTTGAAGATGGCATAATTTTTGGTGTATGGAGTATTTACTGTATGTGTGTGTGAGAGAGTGGGTGCAACATGACAAAAGGGCCAGAGAATGGGCCACTGTATCTGTGGGATAATATGAACCATAAAGCCGAGCTAATACTTAAATCCTGCTGATAATAAGTACTCCACTGCCCAGCTGGGGGAGGGCCAACTACTATAGCAGCTCAGCCCGTATTTATCTTTACATAGACAGATACAGAGTTAGCTACACTCTGTATTCATGTTTCTGTTCAAATATGGGGAAAATACTGTGGTGGAAACTGTCCACTTTCCTGAAATCAGTTAAGCTGATAACACTCTACTGTAGCCATACAGAAGCATAGTCAACCAGAGCCATTTTATAGACTCTTGTGGAGTTTAATATCTAAAAAAAAAAAAAAAAAAAAGAAAAAAGAAAATCATTATCCCCTTGACACCTGAATTTATATCCTTGTGACACCTGGCAATACGTTTTTGTTTTCACAGCTTTACTTTAGAGTCCAGTGTGAAGGACATTCCATAAAAGTAAATGAACAGATAGACAGACAGACAGACAGACAGACAGACAGACAGACAGACAGACAGACAGACAGACAGACAGATAGATAGATA
>JAPQRP010000011.1:8507496-8517969 GCA_037367295.1 Apogon hyalosoma
ATATCTGAAGGCTATTTAAAATATGCAGTTGTTGGAAACATACAATACATCATATGAGATCTTACCAAAAGAACATGGACATTTCAGTACAGCATAGATTTACTATTGAATAGTCCACTATTTGCAGGTTATATATCAACATTATTCAAGATTAAAAACACAGGCACAGTTTATTTAATTAAGGATGGGCATAAAATTGTGCATAAAAAAGTGGATGAAGAATGAAGCAATCCTAACAATACAGATGCATAGGTAGAGCTTGTACTTCATAATGAAAGGAGCATTTTATGACCAGAGGGTTAGCACATGCATTTTATTCCAAGCATCAGCATGGCACAAACAAAAGAGATGCAAGGAAAGGAAAAAAAGTAGAGCTGCAGCCACAACGCCATCCAGCACAATCAAAATACTGAACCATCCAGCATAAAGGGAATTTAGAATAGCATTCTTGGCAAGATGAGTGCAGTAGGTGATAAGAGCTGCTTTGAAGACCAAATCAAAAAGATGGCATGATCTTAGAGGCAAAGGAAAGAAAGAAAAGAAAAGGTGTATTTCAATAAAGCATGAGCGCAGGAGGCAGGTGATGTCCGTTAGAAGAAGTCATTCTCTGGAGAGCGGGTTACACGGCTGGATGGTGTCGGTTCGCTGGAAACAAACCAGCAGAAGCAGCAGGTGAATGACTGGCCCACACATAAAACAAGCTGCCTCTGAGAAGAAGGGCATCTGTGTAATCTGTCTACTGAACTGATCCATTTATCCACCTCGGGTCTTGATCAAGGTAATGCTTTAAACTACAGTTGGGAGCAGACGCATACAGCCTTTACACAGGAGCGTCCAAAGTTAGTCAGTGAATTTTGGGTTGTTTCAACATGGTTGGACATAAAGGGAGACATGAAGGATCATTTTATCACTGCAAAAAATCTAAGTCTTACCAAGTGTATTTTTCTCATTTCTAGTCCAAATATCTCATCACACTTAAAATAAGGCGTAATCCCCTAAAGAGTAACTTTTCCGTGAGATATAAGAACTGATTTTTAGACAACAGATCTGGAAAATCTTATTTCAAGAAATCTTACCAAGATCATTTTCACTTGTTCCACTGGCAGATTTTTTTTGCTTGAATTAAGCAAAAAAATCTGAAAATGATTTTCCAAATCTATTGTCTAAAAATAAGTTCTTATATCTCGCTGAAAAGTTACTTTTTAGGTGATATTGTCTTATTTTAAGTGTGATCAGGTATTTTGACTAGAAATGACAAAAATACACTTGGTAAGATTTAGATTTTTGAAGTGTACCAGCTGGTCAGAGAGGATGTCAGGAACGGCTTGGGCTGCACGATTTTGGCCAAAAATAAAATTCCATTTTTTCCTCTAAAAACGTGATTTTTCGATTTTGATTTTTGGGTAAAATTACAAAAGACAACAGAGGTCAGCAGAGTCTTTTTCATGAGCAGCCTGCATTGCAAGGCACTGCTTCCTACCTCAAATCTGTAATGGTACCACGTGATGGGCCCACAGAAGTGGTACCAATGTAAGCCAGTTGCAGGCATCAGTCATGTGTGTGTGCGTGTGTGGGGGCGCCACTACCAATTATGAGCTCCATGAAAGCTAAACGTTGTTGGCCCTTTCATAAAATTCAGTATCTTGTCAATCTGTCGGGCGGGGGGGCATACATAACGGCACTTGCACTAGTGTGAAAACGAAACTGAATCTTAACATGCTTTCAACATCCGATTCCCGACTTCTATGCCTCTCTTACACAGCGGCTTTTACACAAAATTTTCACAACTTCTAGCCTGTATCCACTGGACCCCCGCCTCTGCTCTATGGGTGCCCCACAAATGCTGGGCCCCATGAATTTGTCGTGTTTACCCCTCCTTATTGATCCCCATGTAGTTCTATTTAAATTGGGGAATCCGTGTGTAGAAGAGACCGACCCAAGACACACTGGAGGGATTCTGTCTCTGGGCTGGTCTGGGAACGCTGCAGGATTCCCCAGAGCTGCTGGATGTGTCTGGGCAGGGGGCTGTCCGGGCTACTTTGCTGAGGCTGCTACCCCCAAGACCAGGACCCGGATCTGAAGAAGACAACATAAGATGAGTGATCCCCATGCAGTTATATTTGAACTGAGGGAATCCACGGCTTACGTTGGTGTCACTGCTGTGGGCCGGTCACAGATTTAAGGTCCGTGGTCATTAGACAGACTTCTGTGAAAGACCGCTCTCATAGATAGGAGGAGGAGCCTACGGTAGCCCACAGGCACATGGCCCGGAGGCACGAGAGAGATGGAATGGATTTGACGATTTCCCTTTTTTGAAAATCACCCTGATTAAAAAAAAAAAAAAAAAAAAATCTGATTTCAGTTTAAAATCCATTAATCGTGCAGCCCTAGGAACGGCCATGATTATCGCTGATTTCATGTAACACTGTGTGTGTCAGTAAGGGGAGTAGTACTTTGGAATGGTTTAGCAAATTAATTAAAAGATTGCGCAAACATTCTTCAGTTTAAAAGAATTTTCAAAAAGCAAATAATGAAGTACTTGGAGGAAAGACAGTGACACTGATGTTCTCAACGGTGTGGGTGCCATTAGGGGGAGTGGGTATAGGGTCCGAGTGTGTCCTGTCTATGTTACTGTCCTGTGAGGATGTGTTACTGTAATGTTCTGTATTGTTCTGTGATGTTTTGTAGTGTTTTGTATTGGTGTAGTGAGATGTTTTGTGACGGGTTGTGAGGGGTTGGAATTCAAAAAGCAATGCTTCTTCCATCCCCTTTTCAAACCATGTGTTTATCGGCTGTCCAGTTGTCATCTGTTAAGTGTTAATCTGTGGCAGCAGGTTTGAAATAAACATTAAAACAAATAATGAACAATGATGACAAATCTAATCACAAAGGAATCTTTACATTCATATGATGTCTTCTGCCACTTAAAATGAATTAATGCATGTAAGGAAGGTTTATACCTCTACACCTACGTACAGTCTGTGTTCTGCAACTATTGCATCCATCTCTATAAATTACAGAAGACATATCTGTCTCTAAATAACGTTATTACTATTGACTGTTATGACTCGAAACCTTAGATGGATTATGATGATTATCAGTATTATTACTAGTAGTAATAGTAGTAATGACCTTTATTTAATTAGGAAAAACTCATTGAGATTAAAAACCTCTTTTGCAAGATTCAGGGATACTGGGAGTCTGTCCTTGAAATTATAAAAGTGATCAAAAGTCACACTGATCTTGATCCTTTATCTCTTCTCCTTGGCTTATAGAATAAGCGTATTAGTAATAAACATAATAGTTACTTGTATAATATTTGAACCTTTTGTGCATGAAAGAATATACTACTACACTGGACTTCCAATAAATCCCCTACTATTTCTGGATGGAGAAAGCTAATACTGGAGCACATTGCACTTGACTTTTTGACATGCTTGGCACACTCTAAGATCGACATTTTCAACCGCATTTGGAAACCTTTCTTGTACTGTACTAAAGGAAACGTGTCCTCAGTTCTGCCTCGAGCTTTCATCTGTTCTTTAATGGACTCTTATTATATTATACAGATATGAATGTGATGGGAATCGGCCTCTACGCTGACTGTAAGTCTCTACTTTTGTTTTGACTGTGGTGCTGAGCAGTTTTGTTTTGTTTTGAAAAATGAAAATTTAATAAATATATTCTTAAAAACAAAACAAAAACTCTTTTGCAACAGTGTCCAACCGAGACAGCAGCAACAGTCGTTATAGAAAATAGAAATTCTAGCCGTACGTCGGCACTAAAAATGTACATAAAACACTAACAGCGGTAATAAATGATCAATTATGAGATGCACTCACATGAGATTTTAGTTTTCTTTTGAAGCTTGGTCTTTTTTGAAACAGCATCAGGTCATCTATAATTTTTTTTTTTTTAGCCTTGAGGATGTTATTTTTCCCAGATTTTTTTTCCTTTCTCTGCATCTTTAAGATCTACAACTGAAGCATCATTACCAATAATTCATTGTTTGCTTCATTTTTACTATTTTAATATGTCAGTTTCCATATTTTACAGAAACACTGCAGAGTAAAAATTGCTAATGGCCCCTTAATGGCCTGGAGCCCCAAGCAATTCTACAAAAACATCTAGAATAAGATCAAATATAGCATTATGGTAAACCAAACATTAGAAACTGACTTTGTTTTGTACATTGTAGAGATTTAGAGACAAGATAAGATGAGACTTTACTGATCCTAAAACAGCAGCAACAGGATAAAAAGGCAAGAAAATGTGCATTCATAAAGGTAATACAAAAAAAATGAACAAACCATACAAAAATAATGATAGTAATACAGTAATATAACTCTAAAGGCTACATACACATATTTATATAAGAAGAATTGCGGTACGGAAAAAAAAAAAAACAACCCAAAACTTGTAGATAGGTGATTTAACCCAGCCACTGGTGACAAAGACCATCTACTGATATAAACTGCTTAATACCTGTTGATCCACTAATCTTATCAATACATGTAAATAATTGGTGTAAAATACAGTTTGTCATCTTTTCATGGTCATCAGATATGACCCATTTGGACGTTCAGAGGCTCCGTAGTGAACACGGAAACACCGTCATCTTCTACAACATTGATTCACCAGTAACTTGAATGACAGTGGATGGACACATTTGTTTTTATGTCCAATTAATGATATATTGTACTGAAAAAAGTCACTTTTTCTTCAGTTTTCTCTTTCTGATATAATAACCTTTGAATTTACTCTGAGCTTTAATGAAAATCTACATGATCAGTGAGTTAAATATAGGAACATACGATTTATACCAAAAAAAAAAAACCAACTTAGAACAAAAAGAATAATATTACAATAAATGGTGATAAAACACTTAAGATAGGTTAAATATAGAAAAAAAAAAACAATCATTTGGGAACTTCCACACAAGTAGTGCTGGGTCTTTAAGGGTTAATATGTGATAAAGTCAAAATGTGGGGGTAGACCCCTAAAGCAAGAGGAAATTAACCCTATAAAGCCTGAACCATTAAATCATTGACAGAAAATTCCAGTTCCTTGAAACTGGAGCCTTTATTGATCCTTCTGAACAACCAAAAAAAAAAACAAACAAAAAAAAAAACAGTTTTTAAAATATCAGTTTCCATGTATGAATTTCTACTTTGCATCATATTTGATACATCAGGTCTCAATGCTCAAATATTACTTTCTTGAAAGAAACAAAAACATAATATAACACAAACATGTCTAAGAAATTGTTAATTCCTTTGCTAAATTGTCAAAGTTCTTCCGCCTTCCTCATTAATGTCAGTCTTGTAGTGTCACTGGAAAGGCCTCTGGTGAACAAATTCCTCCCCCGTCTATTGCATGTATCTAATTATATACATCAGGTTTTGCAAGAAAAAAAACAATACACTAATCATATAGAGGGCTTCAAAACTCATGTATCAAATATGATACATTTGGCATTATAGGATTAACAATCCTCTTGCACTGATGATGTGACATAAGGAGATATTTGAAGGTAAGCAGTAACTTATCAGCTTACCATTAACTTATGCTTAATGAATACACACTAAGATTTTGTCCTGGGGTGGGGGGGAAACAAAAAACATGAGCATCAGATTTCTCAGATACAAGAAAAAAAGAAATCCAGATTTTTATAAAGCTGTACCCAATGAGTCATAAAAGCAATCACTTGCACATACCTCATGCACATACATCCGTTTTTGCACCTCTCATCAAATCAGATAACCTCTGGATTCCTCAGTCAGCCTGCAGCGGAAGGTTTATTTGGTACAGGGAGTGGGAGGATAAAACAAACAGAGATGTAACCGTTCTGTCAAAAACATTCTTCTGTTTGAACCCATTTAAACATCTAATGTCTCAGATCCTTTCACACTGGGGTGGCAGTGGCCTGAAGGGAAGTAAACACAAGACCAAAATGTCACTGGATGGGAAAAAAAAAAAAAGAACACACAACGGTTGAACAAAAGAAATGTCATGGTCACTGTCTCTGATGACCGCTGTCAAGATGTATTGATGGGTTTCATCAGCGGAGGTGGCGTGAAATTTGGGATGGAGTAAAATACATGCAAAACAGACCACAGAAGTGTTACTTTGCTCTCAGAAGTGTACAACACTGCTCATTATAACTGTCAATCATCCACTGGTATAATCAAGTTGCCATGTTTCAAGTTTTTCTCTTTATTAGGTCGTCTGAATATTAATCAGCCTGTGAAAAGACGTCACCTTTGGCAACATTTACTGGTTACAGATGGGTGCGCCTATGAAAGTGGTCCAAAAAGCAGGACATGGGGCTAAAAATTCGGTAACACTTTACTTGACGGGTGAGTTCATAACACATTCACAGCAGCTGTCATAAACTGCACATGAAGCATTCAAGACTGTTTCATAAGACATGACTCAACATTCATACCAAACCTGTCATAAATGTCGAAGACAGAATGACGATAACTTGTCAAAATAAAAGTCCAACAATCTCAAAGCAGCACTGCCGTTTCTTTTTTTTTTTTTTTTACCTGTTACCTGATCATGTCACATCTGACTCACTGGGGAAGTCCAGTGTCCAAGAGAATTTTAATGTTTTAGGGGTTTTTTTTGTTTGTTTTATGATGTAACCTTTGAAGGATGCACGGTTGGACATTCCCAGTAACAAAAGATGAGAAATCGTCTGCAAAGGTTACATTATGAAACAAATATATTTTTATGAAACAAAAATGTTTTGCTTGACCATGTTCTGTCTTTTTGGCACTGGACTAGCCCATTGACTCAGATGTGACGTGATCGGGTAAGAGGTTTGGAACAAAAACGGCAATGCTGCTTTGCGATTGTTGGACTTTTATTTTGACAAGTTGTCGTCGTTCTGTCTTCCACATTCATGAAAGGTTTGGTATGAATGTTGAGTTGTGTCTCATGAAACAGTCATGAATGCTTGATGTGCAGTTTATGACACCTGCTATGAATGTGTTCTGAACTCACCTGTCAAGTAAAGTCTTACCAAAAATTCAAACCAGATGTAGACTAATGTTATGAAGCAAGTTTGGAAGCACCTTGGGTCTATTTCAAACATGAATATTTAAAGAGATAAAAGAGAAACTATTTTTCAGATACAACACATTTTTCTATTATTCTATTATTTTCATACAAAAATCCGTATGTAACAGGGTAAAAAGGACACAAAAATTATGCGCTATCAGAGGTAGGTAATCCCAGGTTCATCAAGTCAAAGTCCTGCCGTGTATTGGTGTCAACCTGTTCACTGAAGCAGCCCATTTTGACGAGCACAACTCCTCATCCCGGTAGATGCATAATTAGTGGAATCACCTGTGTTAAGTGAACGGGTAGAACCAATACATGGCAGGACTTTGACTTGATGAACCTGGGATTACCCACCTCTGTGCACTACTATTTTTTAAAATATCCTTTTATTCTCTCAGGTACATTTTGGGAATTGAAGTAAATATGCAAGGCAGTGTTTCACAAAAATGGCCGCTGTTGCAAAATCACTCATTAATTAATTTGTGTTTAAACTGGCAGGCTCTGCATATAATGCCAGCGGACACGATGGGTTACACACGAAACCTGGAATGAGACAGAAATTCATGAAAAACCTGCATGTCTGGATTAGAAAAACCACAAGGATTGACAAATTTAACACAGTGTCTTTATTTATAGCGGTATATAAGACCATTTACAGCCATGTTTTCAGATTAAATGCACTGGCACCTAGTTAACTTTTCCTGTCCCAATTTTGGTCCTATTTTTGGCCTCAATATTTTATGAAAAATTAATTAATTATGGGATGGCTCAGAGCAAGAGTATCTTTTTTTTGCATTTATCTGAGGTCATCATTAGGTACATCCTGGGGGGAAGTATGTTTAAATTTCCCTTTTATTAATGGGTCTAAAAAGTTGGAAAAGTGCCAGGTACCAAAATGAACCCAGTTTCATAGAAGCACCCGTCTGTGAAATTGCAGTTTTTTTGGTTTTAACCTTTTTGCATTTAACTGTTTTATACAGTTTTCATGGCTTTGGCTATGGTTTAGACTTATAATAGAGGAATTAGTTTCTGTTCTGGTTACAACACAACATACATCAATTCAAACATGGCTCAGATGTAATATAAGATAGATAGATAGATAGATAGATAGATAGATAGATACTTAATCCCATGACAGGAAATTTCTTTAAAAAATATAAATATATATAAATATTAACTAAACAACTTTAAAAACCCACATTTAAAATTTTGCTACAATTGTCATGAGATGTACTCCGATGCTCCTCACAGCTTCTCGGACACACGATGTACTGTTCTTCTGCCTGACTGATTGTACTTTATCTCAACCATTGTGTAACCGGGGTTAAAAACTTAAAATCTTTAAATTTGGGCTATTGTGGTGTTTTCCCACACTCTCTTTGGTCCTTGAATGCACCAGGACATGCTCACAAGGCTGTATTTAAACTGCCCTGACTACATTCTGCATTCTGTTGTGAATCTACCGAACTGGTGAGTGTTGAATGTAACTGAACACTGTCACGATTGAATGTATATGCTAATGTTAGCTTAGCATTGGCTAGTGTTAGCTTGTAAATTTATGAAAGTTGCACACCGTATAAAAACCCTGAGGTAAAAATGGGAAAAATGCCACGCTTGAGTGCAGCCTCGTAAGAATGGATGGTACTGTCAAGTTTGTACAGCCTGATTGAATAAACCATTTCCTTGAATTAAAATTGTGTGTGTGTGTCTCCCAGAATGTGTGCAATAAGAACAATAACTATAACTGGAAATATAGTCCATGAATTCAAAGTAAAACATTCATGAATTCCATTGTGTATTTATAGCCCCGAAATCGAGTTTTGGGGATATAAAGCTTTTATCTCGAACATCGCCATTGGATATCCTTCATGTGAACACGCTAACTAGGACAGATTTGGTTGGATTTCTTATCCTTTGATAACCAACAAAGGGGAACCATATCGATTTCAGCTTCTCTATGAGTATTATAAGTCATCCAAATGGGGGTGCTCTAGTTGAAAATCAGTTTTTTGGACATAAATCAAGCAATATAAAAGGCTGATCGAGAAAAACTTTGGTTCATATTGATCGTCTTACAAATGTCCGTGTTCTCGCTACCACCCAGAGCTCATATGGGGTCATTTTCATTCACTAGGTGGAGTTTTGTGGAGAAAAAAAATGGTTCTTTGACTATTATTCTGCCACTGTCGGGTCGATATAGCTCAAACTGAGTTCATATCGATTGTTTAACAATTACCGTGGATAAATTTATGTATAGCAGAAGATTGGAGTGATTTTGGGGATACACCCTTGCTGGTCAATGAAGTTACCATATTTGGCTCCTTGTCCATAAGTGGCAAAAAATGAAAATACACAAATAAAATCCAAGAAGTAAATATAAAAAAGCCAAGAAAAGCACATATAAAGTGAAAGGAACATGTATTTTAGAACATTAGACCATCCAGACCCCTGTCCACATCCACATGATCCCTTTGAACATCATTCCTTACATTAGTACCATTACTTCATGGTACCTGACAAAGCAGGTCCACTCACTGTTCATGCAGAGGTGGATCTTACAGACCCTGTAAACCACATTGGACCTGAGATTGTTGACTCACTGGAACTTTTGCTGTGTGTGGAAATGACCGAAAATAGGGTTAATCTGCATTGAATCTTGAAACACAATCAAGACTAAGTTTAAATATGGCTCCAATATAGCACTAACAGTGGATGTTAAGAGGTTTTAAGATGAGTTTCTCATGTGGACAGCTCTACGCATGTCCATTTCCACCTGACGTTAAAATGCATCTGAAGCAATCACTTGTAACCGCGTCTCAATTTCCATCTCTAAACATCCAAACTCATTTAATTGCATAAGACATAGTGTAAGCGTCTTATTTCCTACAGGATTTGTTGATGGAGAACAACCTGTGATGTTTATCAAACTGGCTCTTACAAAAGAGAAACCACCAGCAGAGTCAATAATGAATGAAAGGATGTTTTGTTGCTTTTTTATATAATTGCAACCGGGTTTTAAGTGGTATTTATTTTAAAATGGGGTATATTTTAACCCTTCGGCCGCCCCGTTTTTTTTCTGATCATCCTTCATTTTTGGCCTCCTTAGTTCAAATAGTTATTGTATAAAACTGTTAGGAGACAGAGGTATACTGTGAATTAGAATGTATAGTATACGCAGAAAAAAGTATATGTTGAAGGTGATTTTGTTTATCTAATTTGCATATTATGACGTCATCAGTTGGCGGCCATCTTGAATTGCAAAATGTACACAGTAAATAAAAATTTTGAACTGAAAAATACTGATCATGTTTTCTAACAGAGGCACACTGCGCTATGCCATTCCATTCCCTATCGGACTCACTGTCAGACTCACCACTACTACTATCCTCACTACTACCAACA
>JAPQRP010000011.1:8530258-8542670 GCA_037367295.1 Apogon hyalosoma
CTACAACATTGATTCATCAGTAAAACCCATGGAGTTGGATCAATGACAGTGGATGGACACACTGGGTTTATGTTCAAGTAATGATAGATTTTCTTTAAAAAAAAAAAGTTTTTCCAAAGTTTTTTTCTGTTTTGATGTAATAACCTTTGAATTATCATTATTATCAATATTGTTATCGTCACTATTATTGTTGATATTTTCTTGTGTGAGGGTCTGTGCCACCTTTTTTTTTCTCCCCCCTTCGTTCTCTCTTCCCCCGTCTTCTTTTTTCCCCCAGTTGCTTCCTGTCAAGTCCAGCATCAAAATGTGGTTCACAACAAAACCCAAAATAAAAACAGTGGAATATCAAGGGGAGCCTTATATACTTTATGAAGTTCCTCTTGGCAAAGCAAATTTGTTCAGCACAACAAGGCAGCCAGACCACCATTCTGCTGTTACGATGCTGGACAAGTTCAAAAAAGAAAGATTTTACCAAAAAAGTCACTTTTTCTTCAGTTTTCTCTGTTTTTCTTAAATAACCCTCAACTTTAATCTGAGCTTTTATGAACACCTACATGATCATCCATCTATCCACTGTCTAAACCCGCTTTATCCCCACTAGGGTCACTGGAGCCTATCCCAGCCACTTACGGGCAAAGGTGGGGTACACCCTGGACGTGTCGCCAGTTCATCGCAGGGCTGACATATAGAGACAAACAAACACACTCACATTCACACCTATGGTCAATTTTTTAGATTAACCAATTAACCTATCAGTGCATGTCTTTGGATGGTGGGAGGAAGCTGGAATACCCAGAGAGAACCCACGCAGACACGGGGAGAACATGCAAACTCCACACAGAAAGGTCCCACCCCTACTGACTGGTGTTGGAATCGAACCCAGGACCTTCCTGCTGTGAGGCATGATATCTATCCACTGCACCACCATGTCGCCCCCTACACGAATAGTGAATTAAATATAGGAAAATACCTGATGTTCACCGAAAAAAATTGTCATAAAAAAATTGTGATAAATCACTTAAATACAGGAGAACAACATATTTTGGAACTGACATAAATGTAACACCGGGTCTTTATGGGTTAAACAGCAAATACAGTAAAATGTAGGGCCGCGTGATTAATCAATTTGAAATCAAAATCGCGCCTGTGGGCTACCGTAGGCTCCTCCTCCTATCTGTGAGAGCGGTCTGTCACAGAAGTCCGTGTAATGACCTCGGACCTTAAACCTGTGACGGGCCCACAGCAGTGACACCAATGTACGCCGCGGTCCGCGTACGGATCCCCCAGGTCAAATAGAACTGCATGGGGATCACTCATGTTACGTTGTCCCGCGCGGATCCGTACCGTACCGTCTTCTTCTGATCCGGGTCCTGGTCTTGGGGGCAGCAGCCTCAGCAGAGGAGCCCAGACTGTCCTCTGCCCAGGCACATCCACCAGCTCCGGGGGAATCCAGAGGCGTTCCCAGACCAGAATCCCTCCTGCGTGTCCTGGGTCGGTCTCTTCCACGCACGGATCTCTCAGTTTAAATAGAACCGCATGGGGATCACTTATGTTATGTGGTCCATGACTGATGCCTGTCACTGACTTACATTGGTATCACTTCAGTGGGCCCACCCCTAAAACCATCACAGATTTGAAGTAAGGAGCAGCGCCTTGCATTGCAGGCTGCTCATGTAAACGACATGCTGACCTCTGTTGCCTTTTGAAGTTTTACCCAAAAATCGAGTTTTTAGAGGAAAAAATTGGCCACAATCGTGCAGCTCTAGTAAAATGCAAAGGTAAGCACACATCGTCTCTTTTATTCCTCACTTCCTGTTTCTCATGGGGCAGCGTGGTGACTTAGTGATCAACCCCGTGGCCTTGTTGGAAGTAGATCCTAGCTTTAGACTGGTCCAGGACCTTGTTTGTTTGTAGAGTTTTCATCTTTTCACTGCCTCTGCACAGACTTCCCCTGGGTCCTCCCACACTCCAAAGACACTGAAGTTGAATCCTGTGTATAAACTGTGAACGGTCTCATAAAGCAAAATGTACTCGCATCGCTAGACGACTATAACTGAGCTATTCAGCAACATAAACACCTGACCCAGCAAACACCAGCGAGATCAGCTTTATGTAATCCAAGTGTCGAAAAGTGTGAATGCACAAAACACTGACATAAAACTGACAACAAACGGAGACATTTGGGGAAATATGAAGCATGTAACAGACTGAATTTTCATTCATTTTATTGTTATTTAATCTTTCAATTCAGCGTTTATTTGTGTTCTGGTTGGAATTAGCTGACGAGTGCATGTATACTGTGTTTATTTTTGCAGAATTTACTCCTTATTGACGATATCTGTTAAGTTCCAGTGTTACTTTCAGTCTTTCCTCTTTCAGGAAATCAAATAAAATAAACATGAACCATGAATAAAACCTGAAAAGATGAAAAATACCACATTTTAGAAAACTATTCACCAAGGTCTCACTTTGTCCTTAGTTTTTTCCTTTTATTTCTGCCATGAAGCATTAATGGAATGAAAACAAAACTGATTTTATCTGGACTGTCTTTTGCATGGTCATAGTTATTCAGGTTTTAACAAATGCTGTTTATATTGTTTTGTTAATATAACAGTTAATATATTTTTTTTCCATAGCTAGTTTTACATGAATCCTTTTGTTTTCTTTTATCATAACCTTGACATATCACTCAAGGAGCTTTTTGGTCATTTTTGCAGTGTAAAAATATCCAAACATGACCTTAAACTATCACTACACTGTTTAGAAAGAACAGTTTAAGTGTTGCAGAAAATAATGTCCATGTGTTGTGCTGTAAAAATCTGTGGTTGTTACCACTTTGTAACCACTGTGTGGCCTCGAGTCTGCCCTCAGAGCCTCTGCCTGAATCTGACCATCGATAAGAAGTCGCTCCTACAGGAAAGACAGGTAATGAACTGTTAACGTGACAGTAATCAGCAAATGCAGCAGGGTCTGCAAAGTGGTCATTATCGGCATCACCACCTGCCGCCAGTAAGAAACAACATTGGTATCTGCTCCGATGGTCAGTCGTTTTTTTTAGAGCTGCACAGGTAACTTTGATACTGTGAAATAACATCTAATGTAATGTGATGGGTTATTAACTGCACAGCTTCAACACATAGAGACTGAGAATGTTGAAAGTGACCAGTTAAAAGAGCATTAGCCCTGTTCATGTGGAGGAAAAAAGGAGCATTTTCTGTTAGCGAATGCTGTTTTTCTAGGGTTTTGAGACTAGCTTAGCACCATAAGAGTCTTTGAACATACAACACACAAATCCATCTGAAAAGATTTGATCTAATTATAAAACAGATCTCCCTGGATAGTCTTTCATTGATGAAAGCAGAAAATCTTATAAAATTCCATATTTAAGTAGCTTGTTACACCATCAACAGATGTTCACTGCAAGGAACTGAAATATGGTCCAAAATGGCAGTTTATTATCTTTTTCAAGATTGTGTGTGTTTTTGAGCATCATTTGTTGTATTCATCTATGGTGCCTTTTCCTTTTTTTTTTTTTTTTTTTTTTTTACCCCACCCCCCGAAGGACAGGCAAGGGGTGTTGTTTTTGGTACGGTTTGCTTGTTTGTTTGTTTACACTCTAGCAAAGCTATTGGTTGAATTCATACCAAATTTGGTTTATAAATTGCCAGTGAACCAGAATAGATGTGATTACATTTTGAGAGCAGTAGGTCAAAGTTCAACTTTTTAATAAATTTTTAAAATCTTTTTTTTTTTCCCCATTTATTTGTAATGGGCGAAAAATTCAAATGTCTGTAGCAGCAAAACTACAATTTGAATACATACCAAATTGCGTTTATAGCTCACCAATGACCAAGAATAGATGTGATTACATTTTGGAAAAAGTAGGTCAAAGTTAAAATGTTTTATTAATTTTTAAAATCTTTTTTTCTTCTCCCATTTAATTATAAAGGGTAAAAATTCACATGTCTATAAAAAAAATCAATTTTGTTTCAATTTATTTCAAATTTGGCACATATATAGAAGCAATTGATATGCTGACATCAGCAGACGCATAGACATGATGACATCATCTGGATCGATGCCAAAATAAGCTTCAATTTGTGCGAGGGGTGGGGTTTGTTGTGTCTGGCACCAGTTTTTTTTAGTTATAAAAGGATTTGAGATTTAACCAATTGAGGGAAATAACACACAGGGTTCAGAGTGCTCTTCACACATAATTCATCCTGCAATAATTTATATGTATTATTGTCAACACATGATTGTAAAGTCATTTCATATTAAATTTAACCCACAAAGATACAGAGCTATTTTTGTGGTGACTTCCAGATAATTATTTCTCCTCACTAAACCATTACCCAGTGATTCATCAGCATATATTATAATATAATACTTGAATTTCTGCAGTTAAATCACGTATTTTTCTATATTTACTGACCATGTAGATGTTCATGAAAGCTCTGAGTAAATTCAAATATTATGTCAAAACAGAGGGAATTGAAGAAAACATGACATTTTCAGCAAAATATATCATTAATTCTACATAATAAGAAGCGTTTACGGCCACTGTCATTTGTCAAACTGCTTGGGTTTTATTGTTGAACCAATGTTGGAGAAGATAACGGAGTTTTAATGTTCACTTCACACAATATGGATGCTGTTGAAAAGCTGAGAAACTGCATTTTACCAAAATTATTTCACTGTAGTGATAGGATCAGTGGATCAAAAGTTGTTAAACATTTTAGATTAGCAGATGCTTTTAGGTGTTTGAGGGTCAGTTTAATTTTCCATATGCAATTTGCACCAAAGATGAATTCTCTAGGATGCGTTGGAGCTACATGAACTAAACTGAATTATGGGTGTAAAGGAGTTGCAGGATATTACCGTTGCTGTTGCTCAAGTAAGATTTTGAGTGTCATTAAATGATCAAAATCAATAAGCTTCCTCCTGTGGACACAGTGAATGTTTCTATTCATGTCTATTGTCTATTCTATATAAAATGGCTGGTTATGCAACCTGTAGTTACACTATACAGACAAAAATATCAGAACACATTGAATTCAGGCATTTCATTGGTGACAAGGGGCTGGGCTGAATAATGAAATAAAAAATGATAAATGTTATTGATGCCAAAATAAGCTCCAATACATGGAGGGGCGGGGTTTGTTGTGCCTGCACCGCTTGTAATTAACCACTGCAGTATTTACTGATGGAAGGATCTGAACTATTTGCTAAAGTGGCGTACACACATAAGGATTTTCTAAATCTGAAGAGATTTTTTTATCTGTTACAGACCCGCACATGAAGACAAAAAAAAATCAGGCATTGAACAGTTTTGATCGTACTGTGTGTGGAGTGCTGTGTTGAGCACACCACACACATAACGATTCTGTCCCACCACCGATCGAGAATCCAGTCCTCCAAGCCAGAAAGCTTGCATGATCAAACGTAATCTAACAAAAGTGAAGAAGAAGGAGAAATATAGCATGACTCGGGAGCAGAGTCCTGCATTGAGTACCCCCCCCCAAAAAAAAAAAACAAAAAACAAAAAAAAAAGGGGTCAGGTAACCCTCAAAAAGGGAGCAAGTAAAAAATCAAAAAAGAGAAGACTTTTCACGGGTACAGTAAAATTAAACAAAATGTGGGTGGGTAGCAGGCAAGGAAGTGAAAAACTACAAATTCATGAATGAAAATAATTTGCATGACATTTACTGACAATAATCATCTAATTTGACCATGATTGATCCACATCTGGTTTTATTTTGAAGTGAGCTTCACCTCTGCTTACATCCAGCCACAGATGTCATTAAGCAGCACATATTAGAGATTTATTGATGGCGTGTGTTTTACGCAAAAATAAAGCCCTTAAAAGTGAGTGACTGTGTAGAAAATGTTTTTAATCATGGGTCGGGTCGGGTTGTGGATCTAATGTACACAGGGTCAGGCGGGTACAGGTTTGGAGGTTTGGGTGCAGGACTCTGCTACGGAGTCTTCGGCTTTCCACACACATGAAGATTTTTGGTCGTAAATATTGAACAAGTTTAATATTTACGATTGTCGGGACAAATTCACTCTTAACACACCTCAGACCACAGGATAATCTGATAAGACATAAAATAATCTGGCGTTTGCCGGCCTTGGTCGGAAAGGGGGAAAATCGGGAGAACAGCCCGATTGTCTTTACGTGTGTACCCCGCTTTAGTTAAATCCAGTGAATATCTCCTGTACACAAAACCAAAGGTGGCGCAGTGAAATATCGCATGTGTGACTTTTTTTTTGGCCGTGCAGTGTATTTAGACAAAAAACACTCTATTGACCTAAAAGTGATCTTCACTTTATAAGTAATTGAATTAAATTATGTGCGATTACAGTGATTACTGCACCTGAATAAAGTTCACATTCATTCATGCACGAGGGTATAAATATAATGGTAAATGTGAGATAAGCCACACTCATAATCAGTCATAATAAGTCGCAGCATGAAGTGACATTTAGATCGGTACACACTGGTTGAATGCTGTGAGGTGACAACTCACTTGGAAAGCCCAGTACGAGACTGTGCTGTAAAGACTTCACTTTTTAATTGTTTTTGCGGAGTAATACTCCATAAATGAGAGACTCTAAGATGGCCTGAAACACAAAAGGAGGTGTAATGGTCAGCACCTTTCAGCAAGGACACTGGAGATAATGGGATGGTATAATTTGACCTGTAAATCAGCACTCATCAGCATTAGTCAGACATCATCCAAATAGACCATGAAATTTAATAGACACCTCTGAAAATTGCCCAATGAAACTGCAAATGAACGGACATTTCTACCCTTTTATTTTATGTTAATACAATCTAGGCACAGAGATACACAGTACAGTCGGTGACACTTCACTCTGTAAAAGCATTATGGAGCCTGCTTCTTATGCTCAGTTACTTTTTTAGTTCACATTATTGTTCCTGAAGGGTAATTAAATCAACTTTAGGTCTAAGCCAGGACCTTGGTCAATGGCACTGACAGGAGAGTTAACTTAGCATACACGTTTTTGTTAGCAGGGGGGAAAGAGTGAAAACATGCAAACTCTACGCAGAAAGGTCCAAACCCAACAGAGAATACAATTCTGAAGCTTTCTGCTGAGAGTTGACAGTGTCAGACCTGTTACTGGGGCTTAACTTCATTAATGTTAGAACACTAAATATTGAAGCCTACCGCATAAGTAGAATACACACTAATGCAGTTTGTAACTGAATAATCACATAGACAATACACATGATACGAATATGACACAAATTATGCAACAAATCATATGATTCAAGTTACGAGTAATACCAAAATCACACACACTACTGTAAATATATCAGATATTAGGCTAATTCTACCCCAGGCTTCATTGTACTGTCAGTGTGCCAACTAACTGAGCAGCAGCCACTTTTTGCAAATGCACTATGCAAAGGTCAAGTGGATGGTATTTGGCTGATGGTCAGGATGCAAAAAAGGGGATGGAGGTTGACATATAATGCCACAATAAATGTCACAACATTTATTTCCATCCATAGTTGCATACATTTTTCTGCCAAGATCTTGTGTTGATGATGGGAGAATCGGATCACAGTGTAAGTAACTCCATCACATCCCAGAGATTCTCAAAGGGGTTCAGGTCTGGAGCCCAATGAGTCCTGGCATTGTCATCTTGGAATACATATGTTCCATTGATGCTCATTCATTATATTCAGCATAATCTGCTGAGCTAGTTTTATGGACACGTAATGTTGCTGAACCGAGACCTGACCAACTAAATCAACCCCAGATCCTAACACTACCCTCACCCTCACAGGCTTTTACTGAAATCAAATCAAAATCAAATCAAATTTTATTAATATAGCGCCAAATCAGAACAGAAGTTATTTCATGACACTTTACATGTAGAGCCGGTCGAAACCAGACTCTGAAGCCAATTTACAGGAACCCAACAGAATCCTCCAGGAGCAAACACTGATGACAAAAAAGGAAAAACTTCCTTTTAACAAGCAGAACCCTGGAGCAGACCTCGACTCCTGGAGAATGGCCATCTGCCTTGACCAGTTGGAATGAAAGAGAGAGGATAAAGGAGGAGAAAAAGGAGAAAGAGAGACGGGGGGGGGGCACATAGATGCAAATGATGCTCAGCAAACTGAAGTTGAACATCTATGGAACAATATAATAAACACTGTCACAACTATATGGATAAGTGAGTGATGGTGATGAAGGCAGGAGGGAAGCAGGAGCACAGCAGGTCCAGAGAAGATCCAGGGAAAACCTGCAATGATCCTGGGAAAACCTGCAATGATCCAGGGAAAACCTGCAATGATCCTGGGAAAACCTGTGAGGCGATAAAGCACAGAGACTCCAGGGAAGAAGTCAAGCCAGTGACATGTACTAGCTGGGGCATAAATAGAAGAGAAAGGATTGGAGATCAGAGAAGAGGAGGAGCAGAGAGGAGGACAGAGAAGAGGAGGAGCAGGCATTAGGGATGGGAATCAAGAACCAGTTCTTTTGGAGAACCGGTTCCCAGTAGCTCAATTCCTTGGAATCGTTTGCCTGCCTGCTTAATGATTCTGCTTATCGATTCCACCTTAGTTGCACATGCGTGATGACGTCACGCTGCATTGGTTTGGTTTAGAACATAGCCAACATGGCGTCGTGGCAGAAACGCTCCAAAGTACGACTATATTTCACATGAAAAGATGACACCAGGGCCACTGGTAACACTTGCAAAGCTTCCATTTCATCAAAGGGGGAAATCCCTCTAATATGCTCAAACATTTGTCCACACAGCATACAATTTATTTGCAGGAATGTCACATGTTTGATACGTTACTTAGCGACGCTTGTGAATCTAGTGGCAGAGCGAACACCAGGGCGTCATCTGAGCCCGGTTCTAGAGGGAGGGGCAACAAACATCCTGCCCCCTCAAACAAAACTTTTCGAAGGGAGGGAAAAGGAAAATGAGGTACAAAACAGCGGGAAACATAGAGGGATTAGTAAAGCGTCTTAAGTTTCACTTTCACTTTGTATGGTCATATGGTTCCAGTAGTAACATAACACTAGATATACACACAATAAATACCACAAAGAAGTTAGACAAAACAATAACTCTAAAAAAGAAAAACAGCATTGAATAAAAAACAAACAACAAAAACAACAGGCAATTGCACATTGTAAAGTACTAGTAGAAACAACAAGTAGCAAGGTGGTAATAACAACAATAATAATAATAATAATAATAATAATAATAATAATAATACACAGCGGTAAGAACACTAAATTACCAGCAGCAACAAAAACACATATGGCACACTGGAATAAACAATAAACAGCCTAAACAACTTTGCATCACAGAACTGCACAGCCCCCCGACAGATAGAGCAGATGGTGAGTGTTCCACCTCATCCTTTTAATGTGTATTCTGAAACCTAAATATCCCCATTTCCAATGTTTACACTACAAGAATACCCTGAATACAAAGGACAAAAAACCCACAAGAATCAAATAAATAAGACTACTTGAAAATGTGGCCCGAGTCCACGTAATATGAATGAAATGTTACACAGTGAGTTTTAAACCCACATCACAGGACCAGTACACGCTCAGTTAGCTGTGAACGACATGGGGCCCCTTTAAGAGGCGTCATACTAAGGTTTCATTTCGAGCTGTCTATTAGTTGTTTTAAAGGGAGGGGGTTGGTAAAGTTGTCACATTCTGTGACACTGCTTTGGAGTAAAGTTTGTCAGTCTGGGGCCCCAAGCAGCTGTTCATGAACTACACCTCTGGATTCAATTATGGTCGGACAGCAACTGGACAAGTAGTGACTCCTTTGGATTTGTGGCTTAAAGTTTGTTGTAAACTATACGAAAATGGTACAAAATATAGGTGGGGGGATTCTTAGTTTTCCAGATCAGAGTACATCCTGATGGTAGGTCAAGGGTAACTGAAAGGTTAACTGTGTCCATGAATCTAAAGGGGAAGTGAACACAGAACATGACATGAAAGCTGCTTTAACCCATAAATACCCAGTGTTAGTTTTGTGGCCGTTCCCAAATGAATTTTTCTCTCTATTTAACTTTTCTTTAGTGATTTATCGCCATTTCTTATGATATTATCCTCTGTATTTTGTGTTTTTTCCAATGAAAACCATCTATTTTCCTGTATTTAATTTACTGATCATGTAGATGTTCATAGAAGCTTAGATTAAAGTTGAGGGTTATTGTATCAGAAACAGAGAAAACTGAAGAAAAAGTGACTTTTTCAGCAAAGATATCATTAACTGAATATAAAAACAAGTGTCTCCATCCACTGTCATTGATCCAGCTCCACTGGTTTTACCGGTGAATCAATGAATTGCTGTTCGGGTCTTTATGGGTTAAATATAGGGTAAATACATGACTTACGGTGAAAAATGCAACATACAGATGATAATTGGAAAAAGACGAAAATCCAGGCACTCACTTGGTGGAGTTAAAAACACACCCGGGAATTTATTTAATCTCAGTCCTCTGGGAATCCTATTTGTTCTCCAGTGATCCAACAACATGACAATGTGTAGCTGTAACTTCAGTTCTTTTTCTGACAGTTTTTGGAAGTCAAAGAACAACTTACATGAGTCTATTGTCTGTATAGGTTCTTGATTACCTCCCAGAAGACTGTCTTTTGTGTGTTTAAAGGTGGGGTGCAACATGTTTTCCTGGAGCATTTTTTACTATATCGCTTAAAATCCCCTTCACACCCCGATTACAACCAATTAATTAAATGCTCTAACACAAAAATAAAAAAAATGTGGTCACCTGTGGAACGGACAGGACTGAAAAAACACCATCCAATTATTTTAAGCGCCCAATCGAAATGATTGAACAGTGATATGTCGATCAAACTCAACTGCCATTTGTCCCTCCCCCCTCCTCGTGCATGAATCATGTTCTCAGAGGCTTGGAGCACTGGTACATGAAATGAAGCCAGAGCTTGGCTAGCTGTATTAGCAATATTAGGATGTAAAGTTCACCGTAAACTGTTTTGTCACCAACATAAATCACTAGGAAATGTAATGTTAGCAGATAGGTATGAACTGGGGCTGTTCTGTAAGAGCGGGGGGGTTAGAGGACACCGGTGGGGGTATGCATTGATCGGAGCCGGGGAAGGAGCCGGGCGAACTGTTACTATGGAGCGTTCGTGAACCCTCAAGAACAAGCATTGCGCGTGCCAGTATTCTGGAGGCGTGGCTTCTGGGGGACGTCTGAAGAACGGGGTTTGGACTTTTGAATTGTGTATTTTCAAATGTAGCTTGCTCGAACCGTTTTTTGAAGATCTCGTACCCCACCTTTAAGTGTGTTTTAACTCCAGCCCCTATGAATTAATCTACAGAACCACATGAAATAAAGGCTTTTGAAATGTTTTAACCAAGTCAGTGCCTGGATTTTTGTCCTTTTTCCAGTGGTTCGTGCTTTTACCATGAGCACATTTGGTTTGCTGAATACCAGAAGCTCCCTATGAAATTGTTTTTTCTTTTGTTTTTTTGGATTCCTTGACAACATTTGGGGTTTCCCAAGACAGGAGAAGGTCCATTCTACAGACTGGAAAGTTTTTGATCTAACTATGAACAAAAAATGGCAAGACATAAGTCATTTTTCTACACAGAAGATGAGAGGTAGAGTGTTATTGCTGAAGACAGTCTTCTGGGAGGTAATCAAGAACCTATATAGACAACAGACTCATGTAAGTTGTTCTTTGACTTCCAAAAACTGTCAGAAAAAGAACTGAAGTTACAGCTACACATTGCCATGTTGTTGGATTACTGAAGAAAAAAAATGATTCCCAGAGGACTGAGATTAAATACATTTCCAGCCTCTATGAACTAATCTACAGGCCCAGTTGAAATAAAGGCTTTTTAAATTTTCTAACCAAGTCAGTGCTTAGAGTTTTGTCTTTTTCCAGTCATGCCCTCCATGAGCACCTTTAGTTTGCTGAATACCAGTAGCTCCCTGTGAAATTGTTTTTTCTTTTGTTTTTGTTTTTTTTTGATTCTTTGAGATACAGAGGATAATATTCGAACAAATGGTGATAAATCACTAAAGCAAGGTTAAATAGAGAGAAACATTCATTTGGGAACTGCCACAAAACTAGCACTGGGTCTTTATGGGTTAATAATACATTAAAGGAGTGATGTTTTGCTACAAACATTTCCTTGTGGAAAACAGTTCCTTCCTCTACATACAGTTGTGCTCATAAGTTTACATACCCTGACTGAATGTACATGGGACAGTCTTGAATGTTCCAACACAACAATGACCCAAAACATAAGGACAAGTCGACCTGTCGTTGGAACAGCAGAAAAAAAGTGAAGGTGAAGGAGTGTCCATGTGAGTCTGCTGACCTCAGTATCATTGATCCACTTT
>JAPQRP010000011.1:8599045-8610162 GCA_037367295.1 Apogon hyalosoma
CAAGAGCTCAGTAAAAGGTACATGAAAGACAGTAACAGTAAAAAACAATTAAAAATTACATAAAAACAATAAAAATAATTTAAAAAAAATACACGAATAAGAGTAATGAAAAGACAGGTTTCCCCATGGATTGATTGTCACTCTCTTGGACAAAGTGCATGAAAATAAAGTGCATTTATACACAAGTATAAAAAAGAAACATATACATTAAGTATGTGATATGGAGTAGTTAAGGCTACGCACAGCACTGGGAAAGAAACTCTTGGCAGATTGAGGGCTAGAACATTTGATAGACCGATAGCGTCTGCTGGATGGAAGAACAAAAAGACCAGTGCCAGGGTGACCGGTAGGGTCATTTCCAATACCTAAGGCACGGGACAGAAGCCTAGAGCTGTACAAGATATCAAGATCTGCCAGGTCAGCACCAGTAGTCCTGCGGGCGGAACAGATGACTCTGTTAAGGGATTTTCGATCCTGTACAGTTAAATTACTGAACCACACTGTAAGTGAGAAGGTAAGGATACTTTCAATCATGCAACAATAGAAATTTGACAAAATTTGGCAGTTTAAGCTAAATTCCTTTAACTTGTGCAGAAAAAAAGCCATTGCAGTGATTTTTTTAACAATGATGCTGGTGTTTAAGTGCCAGCTGAGATCGGCAGTGATAGTGACAGCAAGAAATTTAAAACTACCCACCATCTCAACCTCTGTGCCGTTTATGGTGAGAGGGAGATGGGATTTCTTCTTGTGGCCAAGGTCGGTAACAACTTTCTTCGTTTTGGTAGCATTTAAGATTAGGTTGTTGTTGTTGTTACTCCACTTGACTAAATTTTTTACCTCAGATCTGCAGTGCAACTTGCCATTTGACTTTATCAGGCCGCCAATAACGGTTGTATCGTCAGCATACTTTACAATCAGATTATTATGGTGAGAGGCAATACAGTCGTATGTACACAGAGAGAACAGCAGAGGGCTGTTCTTGTGGGGAGCCGCTGCTTAAGACAAGTTCATCAGATACAGTCACCAATTCTGACTCTTAGTTACTATTATTGACAGATAGGAAACTTGGCATGGGCTTCAAAATGGTGTCATGACCTTTGATTGTGAGTGACCTTGAAAGGTCAAAATCAAGGTCACATGATTTTAAAGGGTCGTAATTCCAAAAAGAGTGGTGATAAGTACTCAGTTACTATTGTTGTCAGATAGGAAACTACATGCAGGCTCCAAAATGGCATCATGACCTTTGACCTTGAGTGACCTTGAAAGGTCAAACCCATAGTCTCACATTTTGAGAGGGAGATGTCCATTAAGAGCTAAAACGTTTGTGAGGGGCGGGGTTTGTTGTGCCTGGCACCACTTGCTAAATTTTTTAATCTATAGCGAATGAGTGGTGTATTAATGTTGGCTGTTGTACGTCTTGTTTCTGTCACCTGCCTACAGACTGCAGATGAAAGGCAGTTATTTTTACTAACACTTTGTAGTTTTTGTATTTTAATGTATTTAGTTACAGGACAGTGTGTATTGGCATTAGTTACAAAGAACAAGATGCATGCACCAGATTTAGCAGAGAAGCTCATTTCCATCGGATATCCCGGATCATTACGGCGTATTTACATGGGTGTATTTTTTATACAGCAGTGTTCATAAATGTGCATGGTCCCTATTAAATAAAACAATAAAGTAAAATTAAAAAAAAAAAAAAAACGTAACAGGTAGTCTGTAATGGATTACAGTTTGGAAGTAACTTGCACAACACTGCTTGGATATATCTGAGCTGAGATGCGGTCTGTGTGGATGTCTTTCTAAGTCCCGCCCCTCGCAAACACAGGTCACTCACAGAGGCAGTAACATCTATCATTTGTCTTCCCTTTCCATTAGTGGTATCCACAGAAAGCTTCATCATCCAATCGTCATGCCTCAGTGGCGGCGTGGTGATGCCGTGCTGCCGTACACCCCTGCTGTTACCAAGAGCATTTTGCAGTCAGGACATTGTACTTCATATTGCATCACGTAACAGCCTTTTCATGTGTGTTTTTCTCAGCAATTTACTTGTTTCCAATTCCCACTACATCCCACAGCTCCCTGCTGTTTGCCTGGCAGGGGTGAAGACTACCGTGTGTCTCCTCTGATATAAATGAGTCTTGTCTGGCATCAGGGGTTGCCGTCTTTGAAGCTTTTAGTCCTCCCGAGGACTAAATTCAGATAGTAGGCTGAACCTGTATTTCCAAGCTAAGTGTCCTCAGAGCGACACTGGCTGGTGTAAATGTTGTTTACGCTTTTAAAAGCTTGGGTTTATTAAAATTTAGGGCTAATTTTGTGGCTTCGGCTGTCACGTTCACCAGAAGTGTGCTCTTTGTTGGAGTGTCATTCATGCATACTTCCAGGCGACCGTTTCAGAACAGTCAGTTTTGACAGTTTTTGGTTAGAATAAGAACAAATACACAACTTTACAAAATGAAACATAACTTTCAGACTTATTTGCATATTCATTATTTACAAATTTAAAAGAAGCTAAACAGTTTCTTTTCAACTGCACCTCTTTGTAAGGTCATCCGCTGCAATAAGAATGGAAGCAAATAGAAATCGTTAAAACATTTTGATTAAACACTGTTTAATCCAAACAGGGGGCACTGCTGACCCTGAGTTCCTAAACCTAATGAGTCATCAATACAAAGAAAATAAATAGGCAAGAAATACTTGTCCTGATTGCAGTTTCTCACTCATGATTTTCTTTTTCCTTATATCAAAAAGTAAACAACTTTTTTTAAATTTTTTTTTATTAACCCATAAAGACCCAAACATCCACCAGTGACCAAAACCGTCTGCTGATGTAAATGTTTAATACCTGTTGATCCTTTAATCCTATCAATACATGTAAATAATTGGTGTAAAATGCAGTTTGTCATCTTTGATATGACCCATTCGGATGTTCAGAGACTCCGTAGTTACCGTGGAAACACCGTCATCTTCTACAACATTGATTGACCAGTAAAACCCATGAAGTTGGATCAATGACAGGGAATGGAGACCCTGGGTTTATGTTGAGTTATTGGTATATTTTGCTGAACAAAAGTCTGTTTTTTCTGATTTGATATAATAACATTTGAATTAACTGAGTTTTCATGAATATCTTAATTAAATATAGGAAATTTAAACAGGAAAATACATGATTTACAATGAAAAATGCAAAATATAGAGGATAATATTTTAACAAATGGTGATAAATCATGCAAGAAAGGTTAAATAGAGAAGAAAAAAAATCATTTGCAAACTGCCATAAAAGTAGCACTGGGTCTTTATGAGTTCAGACAATAAAGTCTGAACTTAATTGTGCAAAACCCTTGGAGTTGGATCAATGACAGCAGATGGAGACACTTGGTTTAAGTTCAGTTAATGATATATTTTACTGAAAAATTCTCTTTTTCTTTGGTTTTCTCTGTTTTTGATATAATAACCCTTGACTTTAATCTTAGCTTTTATGAACATCTACATGATCAGTGAATTAAATATAGGAAAATGAATGATGTTCACTGAAAAAAAACACAAAATACAGAGGATAATGTCTCTCAACGTGGCTCTTTAATGATAAATTGATCACTTTTTCTCATGCAGCGGTAGTTTACAATACTGCACCATTTCAGGCATCTTACGTAACACTGGAACCATTAAAACTCATTCAAGGTGGGATATTATGACTACTGGGCACTGCTAAACAGAATAAAGGGAAGAATGAGAGAAAGCAGCCAAGATATAGAAATCACACAGGATTTCATAGGCTGAACATCTTTCTTCGTGAGGCTATGGTTTAAAATAAAAAGCTTTATAAATAAAGGTTATTATATTATAGACCTCAGTGCCTTGAAATGGCGTCATGCCTTCAGGACATTTGGCTGAGATAGTTGTTTTCCTACTTCACACTTCTCAAATAAAAATGTAATGTGACCTTTGACTCAAACATTTCACTCCCTATTAATAATGACTGATGTTACCTCCAAGCTAAAATGATTCCTCCTTGTCAAAATTCACTTATTTTAAGAAAGTAGTGGAAATCCTGATCAGCATTGTATACCAGAGGCAATGTTCTTGCATCCATTTGCATTTTTGGCATCTTAAAATTTCCTGCCTTTTCTCTGTATGTGGGAACCTTGGGGTGAATGATCTTTATGTTTTCCAGTCACGATGACGAACTATTCCAGCCCTGACACAGAGGTCCTTTTTATTTCTTTATTTATTTATTTTTTTTAAATAAATATTCCCACCTTTTTACCCAGTTTATTCAACTGGGAAGAGCCAACCAGAGGACACGGTGTACAGGCTGAAGCAGTAAATCATGAGCAAACTGATGTACCTGCCAAACAACGATAATAGGATAAATACGTTTGCGACATGTGTGCCATAACCGTAGAGTACTACTGCATTAGGAATAATTCATCAGTGGGTAAGAGATAGCGTTTTGTGTGTATGTGTGGGCTCACGTGAGGATGTGAATGCTGTTTAAGTAGCCTCATCTTCAACACAGAGCACTTCATTTTCCCATTTATCCATGCCAAAAAGGGCAAAGGTAGCAACCATGCGGATCCTATCAATTAATGGGATGTCAACGACCATGTCTGCATTATTCATGTGTGAACAGACACTCACATGGGCTTATTAGAAATCTTCACCAACCACAGCGTGAGGGGGGTTCCAAATCTATTATATTGAATGGCTTTTTCTTTCACTCCCTGGTTATGTCTCATTTGAGCGTTTCCTAGGATCGTTATCTATTTTTAATAAACTTTTTTTTGTTTGTTTCATGCATATCTGTGCTCTAAATCACTGAAAATGTATTTGGTGTGTTTTCACCAAATGTAAAGCACCTCAGATTTAATTATCAGATGTTCTGTGGAGTATAAATCTGATGTGTTACTGGGCTAAATTGGCTAAATGGCTGATTGGTAAGTCCTCATGAGCCTGAATCAGAAAAAAAAAAAAAGAGTGGTGATAGAATAAAATGCAAATTAAAAACTATGATATTAAAATGTAGTCTCATGTGTATTTCATTGTAAACAGTATGAATATGTCAATATGTGTTCTTTTTTTTGTTGAATCAGTTTCATTTCATTTGTAAATACACATCCATTCCTGTCACATCCAGTCCTCCAACACATTAATTAAAGACAAGGACACGACAGGGACAATTCAGGGCTAATAATGAGTGAAACTAATTATATAACAATGTGATTCGAAACAGGTAGCGTGATTTGGTAAGAGCAGTATCTGGGAAAGATCCTGTCTATTAGAGGCAAAGATGGGCAGAGAGGTCCCAAATTGTTAAAATAAAATAAAAACACATGAGAAAATTATTTAAGTGGTTAAAAACAATGCCTCTTGAAGAAAGATCGGGAAGGGAATAGGACATTTCAGCCTCTACAGTGAAGAATACATTAAAAATGTACTTAATTTAATGAGGGTAAATGCATTTCAGTCTATAAAGGTCTGGGCGCCGTTAAGGGAGGGGTGTTAATGTGACAAATTCATGGGGCCCAGCATGTCTGGGGGGCCCATAGAGCAGTGGAGGGGGTCCAGTGGATTCAGGTTAGAAGTTGTGAAAATTCCATGTAAGGTCCGCTGTAGAATAGAGGAATAGAAGCCAGGAGTCGGACGTAGAAAGCATGTTAAGTTTCAGTTACGCTTCAGGCCAGCATTAGTTACGTTAGTTATGGACCGCACCCCCACGTCTATAACTGCCCCCCCCCAGCTCCGACAAATCTACAAGATACAAGATACTGAATTTTCTAAAGGGTCCGCAACATTTAGCTTTCTTGGGGCCCACAATTGCTGTCTTTCTTGGGGCGCACAATTGTGCCCCAGATAAAAGAGATAAAGGTTAACCCTTTATCAGGCAAGTGACTATTTTTGGTCATTTAATAACATTAAACATTAAATATGAGGCCGATCCTGTGCCTCAGTGAGATCAAGAAGCATGCTGGTTTTTATAACATAGTGATTCAGAGAGATTTTATGGACATTTTTAAGCCAAATATGTGATTTTTTTTTTTTTTCAGTTTATGACCTTATAATAGTCATTTTATGGCATGTGTTTACTTTTTAGCAAGTGCTGCTTGGATGTTTTATGGCAAGAGGAGATAGACTAACACTCTAAGGTTGAAATTTTGAATTGTAGAGTACTTCGATGAGTGCCAAAAAAAGGGTTAAAGACACAAGCTTAAACTGAATATCTCCATTTCCTCAGGCAGCTCCATGTCCAGAAGTATCATTCATCCAGACCTGATAGAACCACATGGGCTCAGGGTTACTGTAGCAAACCTTTGCCAAACACTAAAATATGTAGTTACATCCACAAATGCCAGTGAAAGGTTTACTGAGCCAGGAGGAAACCTTATGTTGACTGTGGCTAAAACCACTGTCCACTTCTTTAGGCTCTGGGGCATCTATGGACACCAGTCAGAATTCTAAGTCTGGAAGTCTGGATCAAACTCTAAAAGGACCAGGGTATCAGGGTCTGTTATGGTCGGGGGTTGTGTTGCTGTCCTTGGTTATTTCTTCTTCTGTGATGCATCATTAACCCTGTAAAGCCTGAACCATTAAATCATTGACAGAAAATTCCAGCTCTTTGAAACTGGAGCCTTTATTGGTCCTTCTGAGCAACCCCAATTTTTTTCTTTTTATAAATATCAATTTCCATGTATAAGTCTCAATCTTGTACCATATTTGATACATCGGGTCTCAATGCTCAAATATTATATTTGAAACAAAAACCTAATATAACACAAACGTCTAACAAATTGGTAATTCCTTTTCAAAATTGTCAAAGTTCTCCCTCCTTCCTCATTAATGACAGTCTTGTAGTGTCACTGAAAGGCCTCTGGTGAATGAATTCCTCCCCCCTGGTGGATTATCTGTGTATTGCATGTATCTAATTGTATACATCAGGTTTTTCAAGAAAAAAAAATATCACACTGATCATGTAGAGGACTACAGAACTTATGTATCAAATATGATACGTCTGGCATTATAAGGTTAATACTAAAAAGAAGCTACATATTCTGCCTTTGGGTCAACAGCTTTTCCAAGGATGAGCATATACGTATACTTTAGGAAAGACGATGCAAAACTACATTCTGCACAAAGACGTGGTGGAGGAAGAAGAGGGTGTTGAACTACAATGTCCTGCCTTGTCACCAGTAGAGAATGTGTGGAACATCTTGACACAAAATGAAATGCGTCAACAAAGACCTTGTACTGTTGAACAACTCAACACTTGTTTACAAGAAGGATGAGAAGAAAAGTCAACTGAAGTAATTCATCACTTAACGGCCTCAGCGCCCGAACATCTGTAGAAGTGAGAAAAGTAATAATATCACAAGTTTTGTCGCCATTTGAAACATCCAATGATGTCAACCTACTGTCCCAGAGGTGACACTATGAACCCAGACTGCTATTATAACAGGCCACTTAGGTGTCGTCATGTTTTCTTTGCAATAAGAGTGTATTTTTTGCCAATTCTTTTGCCCTTTTTCTTGTCAGGAGGAACTTAAATTTCAATATATGGCCATTAATTATCATTACTATAAATAACTAGCGCGTTGACCCACAGGAAACCACGGGTTCTAGATGTGGTAGTTTTTATGCTGGGGAGAACTTCATTTCCCATCATGCAGTATGGTACTGCACTTCCTGTCAACTGTCATGGGCATAGCAACGTGACTGCAAGGCTACTGTTTTCCAAAATGACTAATATCTCCCAAAATATTGGTCCTATCAGCTTGCCGAGATATTTAATTTGGAGATGGGGCTATTCCTCAACTGTAGGTACCAAAGTGGCCAGTTAAAAACATTTCAATTTCTCAGAACTGCACAGATACACACACATACACACAGGCTCTGAGACCTTCCTGTATTATTATATAGATAAATGCTTAAAAGAGTGTGTTTTAGTAAGAAAGAAAAAAAAAAAAAACTTGACATTTTAGCATATTTATTATCAGAAACAACTGTAAATGTCCATAACAAAACTTTTTGAGATTTCAGAAATACATTTTCAATTATTTTACATCTGCTCAAACAGGCTTTTTGGTCTTGAACATTCAGTATCCATATCACGGCTTCATATTTTTTGTTTCTTCTTTATTTGCGTGGGAGTCTCTCAAACAGTCCCTTTCTACTTGTAATCGAGTCCCGCACTGCTGCTGTAAAGTATTATATAATGTCGGAAAGCTCAGGCTCTCTGCTTTCCGATGCTGTCTGAATGTTGCGGATCGTGCAAACAGTTCAGGAGTTACAGTTGTTCGAATGCTGTAAAATGCAAAATGCAGCACCGGTGAGATAACCGTTGTTAAAGGGTTACAGTTAGAGATGTGTTAAACATATGAAAAATGGACCATGTCTCTTATAAAAAAAATATGACAATATGCTTAAGTTATTTGTTTGAGAGCACAGAGCACTGGGATGGGGGGGTGTCTGACAGCACTGTTTACTCTCCTAATGCCAGAACACATTTAGGAAAATCTGATGTGAAATGCTGTGTGTCCTTGAAATACCATTTGTACCTGGTGTTCACATGTGGCATTATCAATAGTTGGCATTCTCTCAAGAACCTTTTAACACATGTGACCAGGGATGGCAAAACATTCCATTTGAGTCATGTTAACCTGAGGTAGAAATGAAAATAAATATGGTACAAAAAAAACCCTCCTGCTACTTGTTTAACCCATAAAGAGCCAGTGCTACTTCTGTGAGAGATCCCAAATGAATGTTTTTTTCTCTATATAACCTTTCTTAAGCAATTTATCACTATTTAATAGAATATAATCCTCTGTGTTTTGCATTTTTTTTCAGTCAAAATCAGGTATTTTCCATCATTTAATTTGTTGATCTTGTAGATGTTCATTAAAACTCAGAGTCAATTCAAAGGTTATTATATCAAAAACAGAAAACTGAAGAAAAAGTGACTTTTTCAGTGAAAATATCATTAACTGTACATAAACCAAGCGTCTAAAACCACTGTCACTGATCCAACTCCGTGGGTTTTACTGGTGAATCAATATTGTAGAAGATGACGGTGTTGCCACGGTAACTACGGAGCCTCTGAACGTCCAAATGGGTCATATCTGATGACCGTGAAAAGACGAAAAACTGCATTTTACACCAGTTATTTACATGGATTGATAGGATTAGTGGATCAACAGGGATTAAGTATTTAAGATCAGATACTATAATAATTAGTGATAAATTACTTAAGAAAAGTTTAATAGAAAAGTACTGAATCTTTATGGGTTAAGCATACCTATCCACACTAGAAAGTGACAGCAAACTGTATAAATGTGTCCTTGTAATACTTATATAATAATATAATATAATAATTGCTTCAGATCATTTCTTATGTGTGTTATTGTGATTTATTGTTCGACATTCTAAACGTTACATCTCTATAGCGGAGGACAAAGCTTTGTATACAAGAGTTGCATTTACTGCTACATTGCACACAGGTGAAACTCATGTTAATGCATTAAAACTTTGATGCACAAAAGGTCTAAACACTTCTAAGTATTCGCTCAACAAACAAAAGAATTAATGGAATGCTGTGGGAAAAAGCATTTTTGTTGTCCATTATCAGAGGTGGGTATTTTTTTCCCAACACAGGGTGCATCCGTGCATCTCCTCTCGCTCATGCTTCATTACCCTGTGCACTCAAGGCGAACAGAGTTTTTGTGTGAGAAGAATAACTCACCAACAGATACATCAATCTTTATGAAACTTTGGTACATACTGTATATTGACTGAGCGGAGATCCGGGAACACTTTAGTCGTTCCTCCATTAGTGGTGTCCATATAAACAACTCTGCCTGTAATGAAATGGCAGCTTAGACCATCATACCAGACCATTAAGGCGTGAATGACTGAATCTTAATGACACTTGACACTCATACTGAGGGAACCAGCATTAAGAAGAATTTATAATTTGATGGATTCAGTTTAAAAAAAAAAAAAAGAAAGAAAAGAAACAAAATTGCTGATATCCTAAAGTGCTGTCATTCCATTTTCAGAAAAGGATGATTTCATTGCAAAAAATTGTTTGTGTGTTTATTTGAGACATACAGTAGTGGAAAAGAGTTTTTGAACACACTTAAAATTTTACATAATCTCAAACATGAAATATTTGCAAAAAATATTTTTTGTGTTTCAGAAGGCGTGGCCGCATCAAACAGACACAAAAAAAATGTTTGTTTGTTGTTAATAAGAAAAAAATAACCAAACTAAATTCTTGACAGTTTCAACATGTCATGTCCTGGATGTGTTTCATTATCTACTGAAACATCCAGTTTTGGCCTTGACAGAACAGCTTACACATGCAGAAGGGGGCATGTGGGTTTGGAAAATGGAACAATACTGGATAGAGTTTAGTGACTGAAGAGGAATTCATAATGTAATAGATTACAAATGCATGGGGCGTCCAGAAACTTTTTTCCACCACTGTATTTGTGGAAAAAAGGGTCATTTTAGCGGTGACTTTGACTCAGTGTGAGTTATTTTTTTAATATAATCACTGCTGTTCCTCAAGGGCAGCACGTTCAAGGTGATGTATAACTTGTTAAATGTATGTAACAGTCAACAAAATGTACTTTGATTTTAAATGTTCATTATTATTCTTATTATTATTATTATTATTATTATTATTATTATTATTATTACAATTAATAACAATCATCATCATAATAATAATGTTGATGTCTATTTTACTTACAATGGTGTAGCTCCATGTGTAATAACCAATCACTACGATATGAATTAATAATAATAATAATATATTTTATTTATAATGCACTTTTCACTCAGTAAACCTCAGAGTGCTACAGTAGAAAAGGACAGATACCAATAAGCATTAACAATTATAACCTTTTTAAATAGGCACATTTTCAGTTTAGTTTTAAAATCTTTGAATAAAATTCTGTATTTGGCTGAAAGCAAGTGAAATCAGGCAAAAATAAGTGTGGTGTGGGTTTGATTTAGTTAGGAACCATGAAACTGTGAAGGTAGATTTGTTTCTTTATTGTTCAGTCAAAGAAAGTTGCGTTAAAAAAAAATGCAATCAAAAAAACTTCATTTCAATTATA
>JAPQRP010000011.1:8612190-8626857 GCA_037367295.1 Apogon hyalosoma
TATATAGACTAAATGTCCTCTAAAATTAACGTTTATTTGCAACATAGTATAGCAAACTATTACATGATCAAAAACAAATCAATTTTAGCAAAAAAAAAAAAAAATCTCTGTTTTGAATGTCTGGGGTCGCCAGAAATTTGTGATGTTAAAATAGAGTCAAAGCCAAAAAAGAGCCAAAAAAGGTTGGAATAACTGCGTTAAGATGACCTAATTTTTTGGACACATAACATTGCTGAAACTCTGACCAACTGAAACAACCTCATATTATAACAGATGATGAGACTGTCATGGTTTCTTTTTTTTTTTTTTTTTTTTTTGAGACTGTCATGGTTTGTGGTGGTAACAATAAAAATGTATTTGATAAACTTAATGTCCATTACCGATGGTCATTATTAGGCTTTTACATATATAAATGAATGAATGAATGGTTTATTTTTGGTTTGTCCAGTTATCACCGCACACAGTACAACAACCACAAAAACCAAAAAAAACAAAAAAAGAAAAAAAAAGGAATCGGCCAGAAGCAGAAGCTTATTCTTTGCCCATCCTTCTCACTTGACACACCGCTTACATTCAATTAAATGTGTACATCATCGAGCATTCTCATTATAACAAAAGAATCAGTGACAATAAAAGCACACCTAACATCTCCACTTAAAATTCCTGAATGATCTTATACTTAAGGCATTTTTTAAACTTTGTCAGAGAAGCGAAAAACTTAAATTCATCAAGTCCATTCCATAATTTCACAACTCAAATACATCTAGATTTTACATTTGTCCTCACTTTCATACATTCAAAAATATAAAGACCTCTTAAATTAGAAATCCTGAACCTTTTATTTATTTGTTTATTTATTTATTTAACTTTTTTTTTTTTTTTTTTTTTAGAGGACCCCAGGAAGACTAGCCTAGCATTTGTGCGTCGGCTAATGGGGATCCTCAATGAATAAATAAATAAACAAGAATAAAGAATAATTACTCTCTCTTAATTTAAAGAACTCTCGAATGGTATTTGGAACAATATTATTTTTTACTTTATAAATCATCTCTAATATTTTAATACACACAATAGCCGGCAATTTCAATGTTTTAAGTCGAATTAATAAATCATTAGTTGCTTCAAAATATCCTACTTTATTAATTACTCTAATAGCGCTTTTTCTGTAGTTTTACTAATGTATCTATACTAGTTTTTCCTGCATTTCCCCATATTTCATATATAGATGAAAATAAGAAAAGAAGCAGAAGACGAAAGAAAAATTTCTTATAACCTTCAGCAGAAAGCCATCCTTCAAAACTTTTCTTCTGTCTTTCTTTGCACTGAATCCATTTCAGAACCTTGAGTAAAGAATGCGAGCGAGCTGTTGCCATTTCTTCACCCTTTTAAGTCGTAAACAGGGAAATTTTTCTGATTCTTCACATCCATCCCACATAACATTAAGGTGGCAGTATGGTAACCCCTCAAAGATGGTATTAATTTGCCTAAAAGACCTCTTGTCAGGATTATGTGGGTGTCTACAGACTGTGGGTTCATTTCATTTGGCCCAGATGGATGTTTGCCTCCCTCACCTGTGTTTCTTTCTCAGTTCTTCCAAGCAAGGATGTGAAAAAGAGAAATGGAAGAAAAACAAGAGGGTACATCATCTAAAACACATTTGACTGTGACTGTAATTATTCACGATGCAGAGAAGCTCAGCTGTCACGTGTGTATGAGGAAGTTATAGGACGTATAAGGACGATAACAACCCTGACATTTTTAAAAAATGCAGCCTGTTGGCAGCCGCTCCTGCTCTGATGGGAGATGTATAGCTCGGTTGTGCCATTAAATACGACGGATATATTTCATACATGTTATTATAGCTGCGGGTCAGGAAGTAGAGCACTTTGTGTGTGTGAATGGGTAAATGTGTGCAAGATTGGGGAAAAAAAAAAACTATATAAAAATCCAAGTTCAAGTCCATTAGAAAGAACAGAGTTTTAAAAAAGCACTTGAATGATGCATCTGCATTGCATTTTTTACCTACTCTGGGACATTGAAATACATATTTTAACCACCACTGACTGAAAAAGAATGCATACTTTCATAAGAGAAGAAAAAAATCTGTACACATTTTTTGTGTTGCCCATGCTTATTGCACAGCTTTGATGAGGTCTCGGTTCTAAATCATCAGTGATGGTATTCGAGGGTCTGTTATTTCCTCGTAACTGATAATTGGTATGAATAACAGACTGCTGCTATGCTATCAGGGGGAAAAAAAAAAACAAAAAACCCTCAGCTGATGGAATAACTTGATTATGCTAAGTCTGAAGCACTTCTGACCATCAAATAACATGGCGTCATCTGTAGTCAAGAAAAAGTGAGTGCAGCTTAACCCTTGTGCATCCCTCGAATTTGTAATGCTCTGAGTCAAAAATGTACATGTACAAAAAATTCAAAAACTATCGCACATCAGTACTTTTTTGTCTGTTTATTCTGCTTTAAGCTCTCAAACTATGGCTGCAGCTATCGATGCTTAAGTCGAGAATTCTAAGAAATATTTCAGCGATTAATCGGGTTATCGGATTTCATCATCAAGCCATCATCGAGATTCATTGTTATAGACTACAACAAATGCTCAGCGCATACGTTCTAACTAGCGCCGCTGTGTTTTTCAGTTAGCATTCACAATAAATTGGCTAATGTTAGGCTACTGTTGAGTGGAAGACGGGCATTTATCCTGTGCTGGCTTCGGATGTGTACTTACACACATTGCACGAGATTCTCTGCTTTTTAAAGTTTGAAGTGATCCCAAACTTTGGGCATCTTCCATAGCACCGACTTTTTGACTCACTGTAGAACACACCAAACGACTACTTAAACGAAATTAATAATTAAACAAATACTCGGGGCAAAAAAAATGATTTAAGGATTTTTTGTACTCTAATTATTCGAATGACTCGAGTACTTGTTGCAGCTCAAACCACTTCAGTTCTGCTCGAAACTACCATATATTCAGCCATTTTCAGCATTTTAACCCTTTAAATGTTTAAATACATGACGATACTGTTATATTTTCTGTTATTTTTTTCATAAATTATATTTTTATGTAATAAATAGTCTGAGGGGGCACTGCTAGTGATTAGAGTCCTTGGCATATCAAAAAGTAGCAATAATGTTGATTTCATTGCATTAGTACATTTTTTTGCAGTATCTAAAGTGCAAATAAAAAAAAAAATTAAAAAAAAACCTGCAAGAAAGTCATCATATAACAGAATCATTTCTGATTTCCAGACAGCACTGATGTTCTTTATTAATTAATGGATTGACTCATTGATTCCTGAATTAATTCATACTTTTCTTTATTTTAGTCTGTATCAACTGTTTTTCCCTGACCTTTTTTACTCCCCTCTACACATGTGCAAGCAAACATATGCATAATGTTTATGTTCTTATCAAAGACAAGAGTAAAAGGGACCGTTTTGAGTAGAAGCAAAAATATATGGGCAGTCCAGTGGTGCAGCTGTTAGCGCTGATGCCTTACAGCAAAAAGGTCCCAGGGTCACAGTTTCTCCACATGTATGGGTGGGTTCAGCTTTTTCCCACTGTCCATCCAGCATCAACACAGCCTTCTCAAGTGGGATTAAGCAGTTTGGAAAATGAATGAATGAATGAATGAATATGAAGTGATATCAGATTGTCTGAAGATTTTCAATGATCCGATTCCCCATGAAAACTGAAATGAAATGTAAAAAAAAAAAAAAAAAATCACATTATTTAAAAAAAAAAATCTCTATTTCCATACCTTCATGGCTGTATTATTTTCACAGTTGCTTAAATTTTTCTTCTTTATACATCATTGTAGTGTAGGAAAGTAAAAAAAAAAAAAAAGAAAATGCCTGACAATAATATTATCATGTTACAACACCGTTATAGGCTTTATATGTGTTGTGTTGTGTTGTGTGTTAGAAAACACAAATGCCACAGTTGCACAGAATGTGGGTGTATTTTTTAGATGTGGAGTTGTATTCTTCCACATTCCCTCTGAGTTAATAAAGGCTACCATAGAGTCTGTGTGGACAATGTAAGGTGCTCCAAAACAGCTTTAACAAAGGCCCTTTTCGGAGGAAAAGTATGTAACCCTTTTGCAGCTGCAGGAACCAAATGATGTGAGCATGATAAGCTGTTCACGTTGTGCATGCACGCACAGTGTGTGGCCACTTGTGTGAATGGGCCGCTTGGGCCATTCTTCCATTTTGTCTAGTGATTCAGTTTGGCACTTAAAAAGAAAAAAAAAAAAGGGGGAAAAAACGAGGTCTGAAAAAACCGTGTTTGACAAAAGTCGCTGTGTGGAGAGAAGTTGTTGCCTGGGGGTTGAAAGCAACGGTTCTGACTCCCAAGAGAGACGTTCCCTTTTAAAGCAAACTAGCGTCTAATTGGAAACATCACTAGGGTCAATATTGTATCGAGGATCTGCCAAAGAAAAAGCTATGTTCCATTCCTCAAGGCCTGGACAGATGGGTTTTCCAATTCAGCTACCAGTGTGGCAGCCAAACGTGAAAAAGACGACGTAAGGATTTGACTTTGTTATGCATTTTTATTGACTGAGAATAAAAAGACTCAGTTGGAGCTTACTCTTAAAAACTACTCCTGCAGAAAGGTCCTCAAAACAAAACCACATCCACAAACCTCGACATATACTATACTGTGACCTGCAACTGGTGTATCACGGTGCAGTTTTACATTTATTTGCTACACGAAAAGACACAGAAAACATTTCCAATTGAGTTAAACAGTATAGAGTAGGTCTGATTCCCACCTGTCATGAGTGGGTGGGTTAATGGCTCGTTCTGTGTCCATGTCTGAATACACATGTTTTAGTGAAAGACAAAACAAGCTATCTTTGAATTGAAAGCATGATGAAAGCTTTATGACCTGGGTACAGTTTGTACAATTGCCTTGAGGGGGTGTGTGTTGATGAATAATTAAGGCTTATTGTGACGTGGATGTTATTTCTATAGATATTGCAGTTCTATAGTTTGGACTAGAGTGCAAATGGTTAACAATTAATAAAACAAAAGAAATGTACAGCGGAACTCAAATCAATAAGCACCTTTGTGTTTAATTCTAGAGAATGAACATTCACTACTGATTTTTCTTTTAGTCCCTTTGTCTTTTACCAGCCTATACACACTGTACTTTACACATTCATCCACAATGTATGTACCGTAAACATGGGTGCTTCTATGAAACAGGAAAAACAGGACATGGGGCAAGAAGTTCAAACCAGATGCAGACTAATGTTATGAAGTAAGTTTGGAAGCACTTTAGGTCTGTTTTAAAACTAAATACTTACTGAGATAAAAGAGAAACTATTTCAGATAAAACACATTTTTTATATTACTTTCTTATATTATTTTTACAAAAATATGCATGTAACACGGTAAAAAGGACACGAAAATTACAAAAAAAAATCTCTTTATTCTGTCCGGTACATTTTGGGAATCGAACCAGTTATGCAAGGCAGAGTGTTTCACAAAAATGTTGAAAAATCATTCGCGATTTATATGTATTTTAAACGGGCAGGTTCTGCATGTGACACAAGTGGACACGATGGGTTACATACAAAACCTGGAATGAGACAGAGATTCATGAAAAAAAAAACAAAACACATGTCTGGATTAGAAAAACATCTAGGATCATCCAATTTAGGCAAGGTAAGGCCCGTTTATTTGTATAGCACTATTCATACACCGGGTACCTCACACTGCTTTACAAAGGCATGAAACAAATCACAGAAGAATAAAAGACATTAGAAATCACAAAAAGAGTAAAAAAAATAAAAAATTTAAATTTAACACAGTGTTTTTATTTATTGTCTATTTAAGACCATTTACAGCCATGTTTTCAGATCTAATGCACTGACACCCAGGTGGTTTTTCATGTCCCAATTTTAGTCCTGTTTTTGGACCAAATATTTGATTAAAACTTCATTCAATTTTGGGATGGATCAGAGCAAGAGTATTTTTTTTTTTTGCATTTGTCTGAGGTCATCATTAGGTACATCCTGGGGGGAAATAGGTCTAAATTTCTCTTTTATTATTGGGTCTAAAGTGCCAGATACCAAAATAAACCCATCTTCATAGAAGCACCCACGTATATTTTGAACAATGGAGTCAATCAAAGTATGGATTATGACCAACTGATAACACTGTGCGCCACATTTTCACTGCCTGAGTCACATAAGATTTTCCGCTAATGATATGTTAGTGCAAACACACCCATAAATTTGTGCATCTGAGTTCATTTTGCTCTGACTTTGCATCTGATTAGACCTGGTGTTTGTGGCTTTTCTCCACGTCAGCACTGACACTGGTCCATAAGGGAAACTGCAGAGAGTAGAAATAAATCAGTATGTAAAAGAGCTGAACCTCAGCGTTAGGGAAGTAACATAACCAGATTAAGGGAAACCAGAAGAGTGTTAGCGTTTCTGACTTTTTTATTGCTAGTATAACTCTTTAAATGAAATGCTTCAGGGAGAACCGTAGCCATATAGAAACACGACAATCAAAACAACCGTAAATAGAAATGAAAACCGCGCCGACAAACCTGCAACTGACCTCCTTAACAAGAAAGAAAAACAGAAGAAAATGCGCCAAACAAAAGTGGCAGCCTTCCCCTATAAAAACAATACTGGCAAATGAAGTGTAATGTAAGAAATCAATTATGTAAATGACTTAACTGAATTCACTATAACGTACAGTCACAATAATCAATGAGAAACAAAAGGGGAATAAACAAATGCCGTTTCCAACCAGACAAACCGGGGCTAATAAAGACAAACTACAGCTGGGGCTGATTGGCTGACGAGTCTCATACACACCAGCCAATCAGAAGGCAGGGATGACCAGGAGGCAGCAGAGAGCATGAAGAAGAGGAACAACACAACCATTAATACATTCGACACAAATTATGCCACAAGAATGAAACCCTCAATCACACCCATACCCACTGGATCTCCACTAGTGTCTGACCACGGAGTTCTTTCCTGATATCGTTCATTCATCCATATTCTGAACCACTTATTTCTTGAGAGGGTTGTCAATCAAGCCTCACTACATGGTCTTTGTAATTTAGAAGGTTTTTGACTTGAAGCTTGTTTGCATGAAAAGGGAGCGATTCTGGGGGCGGTGCAGTGGTGCTGTGGTTAACGCTATCACCTCACAGCAAGAAGGTCGATTAAGGGTTGATTCTGGGTCAACGTCAAGGGTTGAAGGTCGATTCCAGCCCTGACCGGTGTGGGCCTTTCTGTGTGGAGTTTGCATGTTGTTCCCATGTCTGCTCCAGCTTCTTCCCACCGTCCAAAGATGTGTAGTTTAACAGGTTAACTGTTTAATCTAAATCATCTGTAGGCGTGAATGTAAGAGTGAATAGTTGTTTGTCTGTTTATGTTAGTACTGGGATGAACTGGTGACACGTCCATGGATGGATGGATGGATGGATGGATGGACGGACGGACGGACGGACGGATGGATGGACAGGTGATGAATGGATGGATGGATGGAGGGATGGATGGATGAACAGATGGACAGATGGATGGTCAGTTGGATGAATGATGGATAGACAGATGATGAGTGGATGGATAGACAGATGATGGATGGATGGATGGATGGATGGATGGATGAACAGATGGACAGATGGATGGTCAGTTGGATGAATGATGGATGGACAGATGATGAGTGGATGGATAGACAGATGGTGGATGGATGGATGGATGGATGGACGGACGGACGGATGGATGGACGACGGATGGATGAATGGAAGGATGGATAGATGGATAGAATATTGATGGATGGATGGATGGATGGATGGATGGACGGACGGGCGGACGGATGTCACAGAAAGATGGATGAACAGACAGACGGACGGATGGATGGTCAGATGGATGAATGATGGATGGACAGATGATGAATGGATGGATGGACAGATGATGGACAGATGATGGATGGATGGATGGATGGATGGATGGATGGATCACTGGTTGCCATCAGAGCTGATAATAGTTACTGGTTTAACAGAACTGTGTAACTTACATCAACTGCTGTGATGACAACATTTTATCAAGCAGGGAAATAATCAAACCAGGTGAACATTCAGCAAACGATGGAGACCAGAGTCAGAGACAGAGTCCAGAAAAGTATCTGTTATTGCAGTTTTAATCGTATCAGTGGATGCTTTGACTGGGTTTTAGTTCATTTGATGGGTTCGTAGTTCATTAAATGCTCCGTGAACACGAATTCATGGATCCGTGTCCACCTGCCCTTCAGTCGGAGCAGCAGCTGAGGAAATAAAACACAGTGATGGAAGGGCTGGAGAACAGTGCACCAATTATTACTACTGTGCATTAGATTTCAGTCAGGCTTCAAAGGGAATTCCACACATTTGAAGAATTTATATATGCTATTTCTGCACAACACGACGGTTCTGTCAATACTTGGGAACATGCATCACTTTATCCCGCTGCCAAAGTCAGGATAACTGGCGCCTGATTTGTCACTGGGATATAAAATCTGGGACAGTATTTGTTGACCTAAAAGATTTGTATGTGAGTTCCAGCACCCTAATGAGGTTTAACTTCAGAATTGTAACCTCTTATAAACCTCATAAGTATCGGATGGCTCTACTAAGTCAATTTCTCATTCATTATCTATGAAGCAGCCTCTGATTTTTCACCACAGGAGTTCGTGAGCACTCGGTGACACGTCCGCATCAGTAGTTCTATGATGTAGATTGCTGAAAAGAGTGACCTTCTGGGTTAGCGTCTGAACAGGACTAAGAGTAGAACCTGAAAGAGTGCTTAATTTCCTTTTACTCTATAGCCAGAGTTCGATTTTTAATGTTAATGCAAAAGTTAAACCATGTATAAAGCGTACGCTCATTTCAAAAACACGACCATGTGACATTACCGTGCATTTACGCCTACTTTAAAGATATTTTCTAATCCTTTCTTTATCAGTCGCCACTGTTATTGAGAGACTTGACAAACCTCTTGCAGCAGTTTTTTTTTGTTCTTTTTTGGAAGAGATTCATATGGTTTCATTACAACCATAAATGACATCAAGACTTGTTTGCTCCGGTTTATGGATTTCAAAAGATTTCACATTTTTTTCTACACAACGTTCTCTACAAAAATGCTTCGATGGTGCACGACTACAACTACTTTCACTAGTTTTATGATGTGATGTCGTCTCTTTTTCATTTTTCTATTGCTTTTTTTTATCAGGAGAAGGTATTCTACTGGTCCTAATGATTTTTTTGCCTGTAACATTTTTCTTTGTAAACTTTGCTCACGACTGTTTGGTTATCTGGTAATGCACACTGTTATGATTGTCCCATGTGTTATTTAAATAAACATTATTATTATATTATTGTACTGTAGTCTATACTTTGCCCCTTTGAAATACTTAGTAAGTGGATAACTGACTGTTTCAGCTTATGCTACGTATACTCCAGGAACTACGCGGTGCCAGATCCCCGGCCTGTTCGATTGCCCATGTACCCGAAACACAAAAACTCCTAAGAAAACCTTGTTACGACTTTTACTTCCTCTAGAAAGTCATGTTTAAACATCTTATATATATATATATATTTTTTTTTTTTTTTCACTAAATATTGAGTTAATGTCGGGTTAATCCCAGGGCATGGGGCAGGAGGTAGAGCAGGTCGTCCAATAATCGAAGGGTTGACAGTTCGAATCCCGCTGTGTCCTAGTCATGTGCTGTTGTGTCCTTGTGCAGACACTTCACCTTCCTTGCCTCCAGTGCTGCTACTCACACTGGTGCATGGATGTGTATGAATGTTCGGTGGTGGTGGGAGGGGCCGTAGGCGTGAATTGGCAGCCACGCTTCCATCAGTCTGCCCCAGGGCAGCTGTGGCTACAAATGTAGTTTACCACCACCAGAGTGTGAATGTGTGAGTGAATGATTAATGGATCCACTGTACCCGCTTTGAGTATGCGTTAATAGAAAAGCACTATATAAATCTAATCCATTATTATTATCATTCTTTAGGTGACAGTGCTAACCACTACAGCGCCGTGCTGCCACCGGGAGCGTGAAGTTAGTTCCATTCTTGAAACCAGTTCTGAAAATCCGCTTTATCTCGGAACCAGTTCCGTGTAAGGATCTCGGAAACCAGTTCTGTTTATGAAACCAGTCCCATTCTCTGAACCAGTTCCGTTAAAGGAGCTTGTAACTGGTTCCATTTAAGCTGTCTCGGAACCAGCTTGGAACTGGTCTTCCGAGGTGCGTTTAAGTTAAACGTAGTTCGGAGCTGTTGGAAAGCCTGGAGCTCGGAGATCCGTACTGCAGCTTGGTGTACCGGGTCACCGTAGCTTAGCACAACTGAAGGAGCTCAGAGCACGGCTTCCAGCAGAGCGCGACGCAGTGATGTGGCAGTTAGGGTTGGCATTAAGTAAGTTAATCAAAATGACATTCGCCAGCATTAAACAAAATCTAAACAGCAGAAGAGTGCAAATGTGTATTCATTTATGGCTTGGAGCTGATGGAGAGCATTACTCGGAACTAGATCCGAGGTCCGCGGAGGTTCTGCGGCTTGGTGTCCCGGTTCACCACGGCTTAGAGCACCTGCAAGCCCGACAGGAGCCGGGGCGTGGAGGGCTTGATGGCGGCGCGAAGACGGGATTGGAGGTCAGAGCACGGCTTGGTTCTGAGTTCTGTAAACAAAACTAGTTCCGATTACGGATCTCGGAACTGGTTTCAAGAACGGAACCAACTTCACGCTCCCATTTTTTATGTGTTTTGTTTTTTAACCCTACATAACTGAGAGGTTTTTCATAAAGATTTTGGTGAAAATGGCTGAAATTGACAGGTCTTTGCACGGCCTCATAGTGTTAGACATACTCTTTTCATCCATCCAGGCCCAGTCATCATCTGAACCATTTGTTTACCCTACTTAACTGCTTGACCATGTCCTTATTCACATTTTTTGTGAAAGGACAGTTTATAAATGTCAACATTTTCATGTAATTTAACTCTTTTTTTTTTTTTTTTTACCTTAAAACAAAGAGAAAACTGTGGAGTCATCTTTATTTTTAGGTAATTGTGGTAGTATTTTACTCACCTGATCCATTTTAGATCATGTTGGTCTGTCCATGCTTGATTAATTCACCCCGTGGGCTGGATTGGACCTTTTTTTTTGGCCCGCAGGCCGTATGTTTGACACCTGCGGACTATAGATAATAAATACACCCAAATAATCTGGTCAAGAAATCCTTGTTGCAAAGCTATTGCATAAGAATCATGTTCCAACAGCAACAGGTGCCACAGGCGTTGCCAAAATCAACTCCGACTTCATTCGTCTGTGTATTGTGTGAATTCAGCTCAGTATTACCGACACAGTGAAACAAAAATAAAATATCGCGTTTAATGATTAATGAACGGTGTTGAAGGGAAGACGTATATTTTTTCCTTCTTTTTTTCCCAGCCATATGCTAATTTATTTCGCTGTGCAGAAACCAGGCAGATGTCTGAGGAGCTCCCGGTGTATTCGGCGGTCCCAGAGCAGGGCAGCGAACGCTAGTTAGCCCACATGTCTGCAGTAACCTCCTGATGTGCTTTGACATTCAACCTTGAGGTGTGTGTGTATGTGTGTGTTGGAGAGACGAAGGGGAAAGAAGAGACAGAGTGACAGCTGACAGCCCTGCAGGCAGTCAAACAGCAGACGCCCTGCAGCACTGAGATCCTCCAGTCAGCAGGATCCCACGCTCACTACCACTGTTCGGCCACATCCACTGTCCTCCCACTGTGATTGTATATTTATTATCGCTCCTTATTTGTTGACCCCTTATCTCTTTGAGACTCCAAACCCTCAAAGGTGCAAGAGTTCAGAACACACTGACTATCTGTGTGTGTGTATACCGTTACAACTACTGTTTCTGTTGCTTTTTTGTTTTTTGCATCATTCCGTGTAATTAATTGTTCAATATTCTTACCTCGGCTCTACAGCAGGAGGCATGTGCTATTAGGTCTTTGATTATCGATATGTTTGTGCCTTGTGTTGATAAGCGTGAAACCACTAAACAACTTGCATACATGGCATGGGGAACACAGCGGCTAAAAGTGGGCTTTTAATGGGTTTAACCATAAAGGACACGAAGAAAATGTTTGATCAGCTGTAGTGAAACATGCATGTGTTTACACTGCAACAGGAAAACAGATGAGATTAGACTAAATATAGGTGCGTTTGCATGGTATCTAACCATCGACGAATACTCTAAAGGATTATTATTCAATCAGGAGACATTTAGTTGGAGTAGTTTGGGTTAATTATGGATAATATGTAAACAAGTGGTTCCAGGCACAACAAACCCCGCCCCTCGCACATATTGGAGCTTATTTTGGCATCAATCCAGCTGATGTCATCATGTCTATGCGTGTGCTGATGTCAGCATATCAACTGCGTCTATATATGTGCCAAGTTTGAAGTGAATTGAAAGAAAATTGATGTTTTTATAGATGTGAAATTTTGCCCTTTGTAAGTAAATGGGAAAAAATTATTTTAAAAAGTCATAAAAAATTTCAACTTTAACCTATTTTGCCCAAAATGTAATGACATCTATTCTTGGTTACTGGCAATGTATAAACCAAATTTGGTGTGAATTCAACCAATAGTTTTGCAGCTACAGACATTTGAAATTTCACGCATTATAAGTAAATGGGGAAAAAAAAAGATTTTAAAAATTCATTAAAAAATGTAAAATTTGATCTATTTTTCCCAAAATGTATGAGATCTATTTTGGGTCACTGGCAATCTACAAACCAAATTTGGTATGAATTCAACCAATCATTTTGCTGCTAGAGTGTAAACAAAGAAACAAACAAAGAAACAAACCGAACCAAAGACAATACCCCTTGCCTCTCCTTCTGGGGGCAGGGTAAAAATTTGCACCTATAAACCTATAAAATGCGTGGTGACATAAAATTCATGCTCAAATTATGCAGAAAAAAGTTCAAATACTGATGGGCGAATGAGGCAGCTGGAGACTGCAGATTTATTTTATTTTATTTTGCTCACAAGGTTTTTCTTAATATGGATTTGTTTGAAGAGGTTTCTGAGATGCAACATGGTTTTTCCTGTCCCTAATCAATCGAACCATTAGCCTACAAAATTTTCTATGCCATACCTGAATTAAAAAGTAATCTCTAATAAATACATAAAACCAAATATACACTACACAAACATTCAACATGAAATAACCATAACACTAAATATTGTCACAGCCTAAATGCAGTAGTTGTGTAGTATGTGATAAACCCATTTGTTGCCTAGGCTGCATAGTAACTGGTCATGGGATGGTCTGATCACTGTTTATAGGTTATGCCTGGACCCTGTGTTTCCCAGCCTATAAACCTAACCAAAGTTTTTTCTAAGTTCAACTTTTTTTTTTTTTTTTGAATGAGATCCGAAAAGGACTGTGTGGTGTTTATGTGCAAAAAGGGGTGCAAAGGAGTCAAAGTACTGCATGAAATTCACACGACACTTTCAAATGTGCTGCCATGATAGCACCAGTGTTGCACCACTGTCATCTGTGTGCAAATCAGGGAATACTCATACGTTTTGGTATTAAATTAGCCCCCATTTATGCAAATAAGCCTCAGTGCAAAACTATTTTAACTCATGGTGTTGCACTTCACAATTTGGTGCAAGTACCACCTACTAAAAGCTGTTTAACTGCACATAAACTCCCCTATAACTCATTGTCTCTATTGTAGAATATTTTGAACAAAAATGCATTGGTTCATTTATGTGCCGTGCAGTGTTCAGTGTGTCTCCTACAGTTTGGACATAAACAGCTTCTACCCCAAGGTAATCCTTACACTGGACTCTGCAATAACTAAACACATGCAATAATCAACAATGTACAATAATTATAATCAACAATGTGCAACAATGGAAATTAACTATAACTAATATCACAACCAATAATGTGTAATAACTATTTTATTTACCTCTCACTGTCCTTGGCACTTTAACCATATATGAAAGTGTGAATTGACAGAATGGGGGAGGGGTGGAATGTGTGTGTGGTCCCTAAAAGCAGAATAGAGGGGCTAAAACTGCAAACCAGATGTAGATTAATATTATGAAGCAAGTTTGGAAGCACTTTGCATCTATTTTAAAAATAAATATTTACTGAGATACAAGAGAAACTATTTTTCAGATAAAACACACTTTTATATGATTTTTATTACAAGAATCCGTATGTAACACAGCAAAAAAGACATAAAAATTACGTGCTACTATTTTTTCAAATATTGAAGTAATTGAAGTAAATATGCAAGGTAGAGTGGTTTCACAAAAATGACCGCTGTTGCAAAATCACTCGCAATTTATTTGTGTTTAAATGGGCAGGTTCTGTATGTAACACGAGTGGACACGATGGGTTACACACAAAACCAGAAATGGGACTGAGACTGATGAAAAACCTGCATGTCTGGATTAGAAAAACTACTAGGATCGTCACATTTAACACAGTGTCTTTATTATTTATAGTGGTATATACAGTTGTGCTCATAAGTTTACATACCCCGACTGAATGCACATGGGACGGTCTTGGATGTTCCAACATGACAATGACCCAAAACATAAGGCCAAGTCCACCTGTCA
>JAPQRP010000011.1:8638528-8652924 GCA_037367295.1 Apogon hyalosoma
GCTTAATTAAATATTTTTTTTGTGCTCAATTCAAACAAAAAAAAACAAAATTAATTAATGAATTTAAAAATTTGCCAATGGAACAAGTGAAAATTATCTTGGTAAGATTTTTTGAAATAAAATTTTCCAGATCTATTGTCAAAAAATAAGTTCTTATATCTCACTGAAAAGTTCTTCCTTAGGTGTTTATGTCTTATTTTAAGTGTGATGAGATATTTGGACTAGAAATGAGAAAAATACACTCGGTGAGAGTTTGATTTGTGCAGTGCAAAAAGAGGGGAGTGATTGGGAAGAGGAACAAACTCAGACTCAATTTACTCATAGCAGGACGAGAAATTAAGAGAGATGTACTTGTGCCAATTATGTATCCTATAAGTAATGCAAGTGAGCTCATTAGCTCAAGGCCTCTCCACTCTCCGTTTCAGTGCTCTTAAAAGAATGGCTTTCGAGATTTTTTTAATAGAGACACCCCACACAGCTCAGCCATTGAGAGTCCACTCAAGAGTGCGGTTTTATAATGGCACCTATTTGGACCCATTATGCGCAGTAGCTCTTAATGCACAGTGTTGTACTTAAGTAAAGGTAAGAGCCGGGCTTTGTTACAAAGGAGTGACTGCATTGAGTGTATTGTTCAGCACGGAACAAAAAGGTGCTTTAGTAATGTGCCAGTGTGTGACAGGAAATGGATTCTGAGTGCAATGGATGTTAAATGGTACAAAGGAGGACTGTGCAGAGCGATTTTTATAATGTGCATAGTTTGGATGTGGAAATTGTGTGTGTGTGCGTGCGCGTGCGTGTGTGTGTGTGTGTGTGTGCGTGCGCGTGTGTGTGTTGGTGCTTATGTGTAACATAATAATTCAAATTCTAAAGTGTGTAATTTTCAATAGCGGTAGCAACTGATTTATAGCCATTTCAGTACTGGTCAGCAACAAATATTAAAAAACAAGAAGCCATGCAAACACTGAACCTTTTTTGAGAATAAATTAAAAAAAAACAAAACAAAAACAAACTGTATTCCGTCTCCATTACCAGCTTTGAACAAACACATTAAACCTGACCCAAAGTAAACCATAATGTGACTGCATAGATTTATTTGATCTGTATTTTTATCCATCTATTAATTAATGTACCTAATGATAATAATTAACTTTAACATATCTACTGTTGCCCATAAAGCTGGAATAAAATATTTTTACCTCTTCTCATGAAGACATTGTGACAATGTGATTTATTCGTGGTAGACAATGGTTTCCTTGCACCAGGTCAAAGGTAATTACCGATGTGTATAAAAAGGAATAAAAAGAGGAATACGTCTGAAAACAAACTTATTCCAACTTTATGGGCAACACCTTTTTTTAATGGTGGCAGAAGCATATATAAGAAAGTACAATATATATAACCTGGTAAATGATAATGATGATGTAAATGATAAAAGTTAGTTTGATAAAAGTAGGCTATTAGAACCAAGAACACATGTTAACTACCCAATATTTTATTGATTACAGTGAGAATGTAATGTATAGTCCTACATACTGTTACAGTAATAAAATAATGATGATAATAATAATAATAATAATAATAATAATAATTATTATTATTATTATATCCATCAGTTAATCTGTACCATTGGAAGTATATTTACACTATGACACAACTACTGCATAAAAATCTATATATACACCATGTGTATATATATATATATATATATATATAAAACATGCTGAGATTATTGTTGGGCTTGAAGTGGGTCTGGCTGTGAATGTTTTCAGTATAGTGTTGTTACCCCACCGAAGGGGAGGCAAGGGGTATTGTTTTTGGTTGTTTGTTTGTTTGTTTACACTTTAGCAGCAAAACTATTGGTTGGATTCATACTAAATTTGGTTTATAGATTGCCAGTGACCTAGAGTAGATCTAATTACATTTTGGGAAAAGTAGGTCAAAGTTAAATTTTTTTAGGATTTTTTTTTCCCCCTCATTTGCTTATAATGGGCAAAATTTCAAATATCTGTAGCAGCAAAACTTTTGGTTCATTTCATACCAAACTGGGTTTATAGATTGACAGTGACCCTCAATAGATGCCATTACATTTTGGGAGAAGTAGGTCAAATTTAAAATTTTTATGAATTTTTAAAATCTTTTTTTCCCATTTACTTATAATGGGTGAAATTTCAAATGTCTGGAGCAGCAAAACTATTGGTTGAATTAATCCCAAATTGGGTTTATAGATTGCCAGTGACCCAGAATAGATGTCATTGCATTTTGGGAAAAGTAGATCAAAGTTTAAATTTTTTTATGAATTTTTAAAATCTTTGTTCCCCCATTTACTTATAATGGGCAAAATTTCAAATGTCTATAAAACCATCAGTTTTGTTTCAATTTATTTAAAACTTGGCATATACATAGGCAATTGATATGCTGACATCAGCATGTGCATAGACATGATGACGTCAGCTGGATCGATGCCAAAATAAGCTACAATACGTGCGAGGGGCGGGGTTTGTTGTGCCTGGAACCACATGTTCATTCTGAATTAAGTCTGTAAAACTGCAAGGTGATCCACTTTGGAAGGTATACAGTGCAGAAATTACCTGCATAATTATATTCTAAGTGACTTTTTCACATTTAGTCCTGTAGGCCCATGCTGAGAGGCTGAGAAGTGTTTTAACAATAGGAAATAATGCCGCCTGTGTGTTTTTGTTTGTTGTTGTTTATATTGCAGCCCTATTCCACTGTCTCTTGCTGGCTTTTCTTGAGTATCAGACCGGTTTTCCCAGAACAATTATTATGAAATACTGTTGTTTGTATGATTCATTTCACGGTCACCCTTTTTTATTTCATGCAATGGAATCATAAACAGTCTAGAAACGATCAAATCCATTCCCTTCGGTCTCAGATATACGGCTAGAGTGGAGGCCGGACAGCTATGATATGACACGCTGATCATTTATCAATATTTTTTTATGTGTTCACTCTCTATGAACTTCTCTTGTGTTAACATTTACAGTGTTAATCCACTTTTTCCGGTAACTCATTAAAAATAACTGCAGACATTTTGTATTGGCTCTAAGTCCAGTGCTTTATAATGATATTTTATAGGGGAACCACACCAGTGAAATTCTATATTATTATATGTCTGTGTTTTGCCACGGCTGAGGTTAATAATGTCTGAATCTTGCGACAGATCTAATACGACTCGGCGGTGTTCGATTAATGAGTTCCCCTGCAAGCAGCAGGAGAGATGACACTAACTTCCACAGACAGTGTTAAAATACACCAAATCAAAACTTTATACTTTTAACCTGTAGTGCCTGGAGGACAGTTTTACTGCTTAAAGCTCAGAAGATTCTCATTTCAGTCTCTTTTCGGTTTCTATTTTGACTGTTTGACTCCTGAAAATGATCAGGACCAACAGATAATAGTGAGACCTGCTAAGGTTAATTTACATATGAGGTTATTTGAGTGTTTTTCTGTTTATTTTGACCATTTTCAGCATATATAAGTAAATAAATCGTATTGGTCAAAAAAAAAATAAATTAACTAAAAAGACTAATATTTCAGCAGACCACTTTCAGCTTTTATTACTGCATGCATTCACTGTGGCATCATTTTGATAAATGCAACGTAAGAGTGTTTTTTTTGTTGGTTTTTTTTTCCATTTATTGGACGTATATGGACAATGTTGCTGAATATAGACCTGACCGACTGAAACAACCCCAGGGAACACACAAATCTTTTTTTTTTTTTTTTTTTTATCAAGTTAAAAGCTTTAAAGTTTAGTGAGATGGTCCACTTTAAAACAACACAATTGATGTTCACAAAAAAAAAAAAAAAATCAGTTGCCTGTTCATGTTCAGAGCTTTTTTAACATGAAAGCGTTTCTAATTTCAAAGGAAGTCATGTGTTCAAAAAACCTTATGTTAGAACAAATATGAAGCAATTTAGTCTTTCTGTTGTTGGAATAAATGTTTAGAACGAGTTAATGTTTAAAACTATGTTTAAAAGAAATGTCATGAAAATATATGAAGAATGTGAATGTCAATTTTTCCACTTCTCAAACTATTGACTTGTTTTGCTTTTTGTTGTTGCTATTGTCACTAAGGCACTGGTATCTATTTTATCTCATTTTGTTTGGTGATATGAATAAAGGGGTCAGGCTTCAGCCTACATTCAGACTCTGGTTTTTAAACATTGTTTTCTGCACAAATATATAATGCTTGAAATGTCTGAATAAACACACACTTTGACAGGGAAGGAATAGATGCAGAAGTTTTATATCCTGTCACACCACTTGAATAACAATTGTAGACTTTTGTATCAAGCGTTGAAACTTTATTTTCTCCAGACCCATGACAGTTTACATCCTGGAAATATCTGCATATTCCCCAAATTTCTTCACACGCACACACATAAACTGTTTTTTGTTTAGCTTTTTTTTTTTTTTTTATATATATATAGCTGCACAGCAACACTCTAAACTAAATACCTCACTTATACATAAAAAACAAACCAACTTCGGCACCTAAAGGGTTAATAACCTGACGTTAAATTGATTCATATTTGATTTATTTCCAAATTAAATCATTTGAACTGGTATGCATCTTTGTTTTAAATTCGCTGGATATTGTATTTAGACAATGATTGCTATAGTTACAATAAAAAACATACAAAGTTATGGAACAGTTAAGAGTAATAACATTTACTTGGATGTGGGAGAAGCTGATTTTATTTTTCTGTCCAAAAATAGATGAATAAAATAAAGTAAGGCAAATCTTCATTTAACAAATTCATTTAGTTACAAACCACTGGCTGAATATTGCACTGTTGTAAAATGACACAAAACATAAATAAATAAAATAAATAAATAATAATAATGATAATAAGAACCATAATAATAATAATAATAATAATAATAATAATAATAAATGCTGGTGGGTAACTCTGTGTTCTTTTTTCTTTGTAACCACTTGTGTTACATCATGTTATTATCATGTCACACAAAACCCCCGAGAAAACATATATGTAAGCTTCCTTGTACATAAGAGAAAATGCCAGCTGTTGACATATTTCTTCAACATAAAAGGGAATATTTATCAGGATTGCAGCATCCTTGATGACAAAGACGCATTGTATTAAAGCATGTCTTTTTTAATTACAGTGTTGTGGTCACAGTATACGTAGTTGAACAGTCACACAGCCATGTTCCCCTCCCACTTCAGTGTGTACGTGTCAATTCACATCCTCCCTGCCATTATGTTAATTCATGGTAATTAACTAAGAAGTGTGTAGTTTTTTTTGTGCACAAAAAATAGAGTAGCAGGTAATAACAGGCTTTCTGTTTCTTTTCCAGCAAACATGAGCTCAAATGATGTTTTTCAGGAGTGTGCGGTCGACACTAGTTGTTGTGTGTTGAAACTGTGGGCGCTGAAGGTTAGTGCCCTCAGTGTCGCTGGAAACGGTTACTCACTATACGTGAGAGATTAAAGGTTTCACTCCAGGAAAATGCATGGATGATCAGACACATGTTCACAGAGAAAAAAAATCAATGTTAGCTGACTTTAATAATCAGTCAATGCATGTTTTTTTTTTTTTTTTTATCAAGGAATGCAGACCTCTGCCAAGGCATATCAGCCCCCCCCCCCCATCACCACCAAAATGTAATCAGTTGATCCTTGTGCCGTATCAACATTTCCTGAAAATTTCATCAACATCCTTCCATATCTTTTTGAGTTATCTTGCAGAACTAACAGACAGACAAACAAACAGACAAACCCCGATGAAAACGTAACCTCCTTGGTGGAGGTAATAAATATATACATAAATAAGGGGAAAGAAAATGTAAAAAATAAATAAGTAAAAAGGTACACAAATATTGGAGTTCCACAGACATGGTGGTATCTACCATACCTTCTACAAAGCTCATAAATGGCTGCTAAGTGTCATAGAACTTTCTAATTTTTTCTAGGAGTCGATGCATCTTTTTTTTGTCATGATTGCTTGTTATAGCTGCAGGTTGCACCGTTACACTGAGGGCATTTTTTTTTGTTTTACACAGGGGCTTACGTTTAATCATAATTAAGTTTTTAAATCATTTTTTTCCAGTTTATTTCATATAAAACTTGGGTAGTTCCCAGACAGCATGTCCATGTGGGCCCTAGAAGGGTTACATTTGGGCTGCATGTGAGGGTTCCAAGTGGGTTTGTCCACAGTTTCCATGGTGACCCTACATGTGTTTGCCCATATCAGAATCAGAGATCTGAATATTTCATATTATTTATTTTTCCACACTATTTATCCCATGATATTTAGCTTTCATGTCATTTGATTTGCACTACTTCTCATGTTATTTGCACTGCTTAAATTCTATATATATATATTTTTTTTAGAAATATCATAGTTTGCAATAATTTTTATTTTTTTACGTAGATAACGGTGCCTTTTACTGATATTTGTTATTTTACTGATATTTGTCATCTGTCTATAAATTCTTGCACTGAACCTGAGAGCTCGACTTCAATTTTGTTGCACTTGGTACAATGACAGTAAAGAGATTCCGATTCTGATCTGGGTAAACACATGTGGGGCCACCATGGAAACTGCAGACAAACCCACTTGGGACCCTTATATGCAGCCCAAATGTAACCCTTCTGGGCCCCACATGGACATGCTGGCTGGGTTTGGATGGATCATGACATGCTTAAATCTCCTCACTTATATGACACCCTTATATGCTTTATATTCATTCATTTTCTGAACCCGCTTTATCCTCACTAGGGTCATGGGGGTCGCTGGAGCCTATCCCAGATACTTATGGGCGAAGGCGGCGTACACCCCGGACATGTCACCAGTTCATCGCAGGGCTGAACATATAGAGACGAACAATCACTTTCACATTCACACCTATATTAACCAATTAACCAATCAGTGCATGTCTTTGGATGATGGGAGGAGCCAGAGTACCTGGAGAGAACCCACGCAAACACAAGGAGAACATGCAAACTCCACACAGAAAGGTTCCACCCCCATCAACTGGTGTTGGAATCGAACCCAGGACCTTCTTGCTGTGAGGCACGAGTGCTACCCACTGCACCCATCGCCTATTTGCTTTATAATCTCAAAAAAAAAAAAAAAATGCTTTGCTTTATAATTTGTAAAAAAAAAAAAAAATAAATAATAATAATAATAAATTCTATGCTTTGTTTTATGTTTTATAATTTCCATTTCCATTTTCTGAACCCGCTTTATCCTCACTAGGGTCACAGGGTGTTTTATAATCTCTAAAAAAAAAAATAATAAAGCGAATTGACCTTTTTAAAATACACTGAAAAAAAAAACTGTAAAATGCAAAGTGTTCATAAGGACATGTTCTGGTATCCTGTCTGAAAATCATTGTGGACCATGTTCACTCAGTTGCTGAAACAAAAGAGTATTATCAAGCATCTCCAAAATTGATCCCTTTTAGCGTGATCATGTCAGTAATACTAAGTATGGAACCGTTTCGTATTAATAGCGACATGATTTACTCATTGCAATTTTCAATTACAGGACGAAAAAAAAAATCTCTCAACCGGTGAAAATGATACTTGAATCCCAGTAACAGACACTGTCAAGTAGATTTCAAGTGATTTAAATATTTTGTTTCGCTAAAAGGCAAAACTGGTAGAGGATGAGGCGGCTCGAGTCTACACACTGTTGAATACCAAAACCATCAGCCAGAGCAGTGACGGTCTTTTGTAAGTGCTTGTCTTTCAAGGCTTAAAAAGTGAACTTGGATGCTTGACTCAAACTGCACAGTTCACAAACATAAAGTTATGTTTGCGTTTTACCATTCTGGTAAATAGCAACGCAAGACAAAGAAGTCACAGAAAAAGGGTAAAAACTGGTGAGACACGGACACAGAACATTAACATCCAACAGATCAAAGTGTGATGTTCTGTTGTTAAATATCCAGCATAGGGAGCCCTCTAGTGGTCAGAATAAGTTGCAGTAGCGGATATTTTGTCCTTTCTGTGTTCCGTACAAGCGGCAACCTCTGGTGGATGTAAGTGCTGCAAACCCGGGAGTGACAAAAATTGCAGTTCCCTCGTCATCCACTAGGGGCTGGCTTCAAAAAGGAGTCCGTCCCCATAGACTCCCATGTTAAAAAGACCAACTTCACAGCAGAAATAAACATGTTTACGTGTTTTTAGGTTTAATAGGTCAAGTTTACCTTCATGACAACTGTGAGGGGGTGAATTTTTTTTATAACTCGTCCGTTTAGATGTTATTTAATCTTGAAATTACGCATAATTAGGGGCGTGTCCCTTTGATTGACAGGTGTCAGATGCACTGTCAGTGCTAGCGCTGGTGGCTAGCTCCAGGAAAGGCCTCAGCCTCGGCCTCTCGTTAAACCACTTGGGCCATTTCGTTTCACTGAACTGGACCTGTTGGTTGTGTTTGTGGTGTTCATGTTAATTCGTGTTGGGATAGTTTTCGTGCATTTATTAGACAAATATGGCTTGCTCTGCTGTTGATTGCGCAAACAGACCGTCCAAGAAGTCTCTGCGTCATGTTTTTTTGGTAAGTGAAATTATATTTATATAATTAATTAGCAAGTGCGGCTCGGTGCTGCTCCTGTGCTAGCTGAGCGGCGATATCCAGCGGCAAGAAGGCAGGAGAGTAGCAACTGTGGTTTTCAGCCGGCTAACAGCGCGCCTTAGCTTTAGCCTGTCTACCTCCAGGTTAGCTCTTAGCTACAGGCAGCGCAGAGTCTGACGGGTGTCAATCAATCACCCCCACGCTCTCAGCTCCACCTCTGAATCCATTTTTGGAATTTCCAGGAGTGACGAAAATGCGTGACGCTGCCAAGATGGCGTCGATGGGAACCGCCCACTGAGCTTCACTTCCGCTCTTCAGAAACCAGTGGGTCACGTGAACGGAAGCTTTGTCCATTTTAATATACGGTCAGTGGTTCCGTAGTTAGCTCAGCCCTAAGAAGGAAGTAAATAGATATGTTTTTCTCACTGTTTTTATGGCCAGGAAAACATTTGCCTGTAACTATTTTTACGCTGAGTTGTTGTGGGAATGAATACTAAAAGATCTGTGATGTAAACCTTTCTTGTTGGATAAAAGTATGTTGTAAATCTTAAGTTAAATTACATTTGTAAATGCTAATCGCTAGCATTTCTATGGAATTTTCCGTTCAAGTTAGCCTTGAGTAGCGATTTAATTTCTATTCATTTGATGTATAATGCAATGTAAATGTTCTAGACAATGGACATAAATGAGACATATTCTGTATGTATGTTTTACAGTTTTACAGTGAGTCTTAAAGTAGAGATATTTTGCTTTTTTTTAAAATAGAATTATGCATTTTCAAACATTTCCCTGTGCTCTACATAAACTGTAAATGCTCTGCTTGGGTCTGAATTCTTCATTCATTCAACTCCACAGGTCCATCTTCAACCTTATTTCTGACTAATGACACCAGAAAGGTCATTTTAAGTGCTGGCCCTTTAAATGCAAATGAGTCACTTCACACCCCGCCCCCTCCAGGTTGTTGACTGTGCTTCTTGTGCCACTTGTGTTCGTTAATACAACCAACAACTGAACATTTTAAGTAATCAGCTTGAAGTTTTCAGTTTTCACTACAACCGCTGCTGCTGATAAACAATTATGTCGTACTCGGAGAAATGTTCGTCGGAAGTCTAGACCTTATATGTGCAAATATCGTGAGGTGACTAATTAGAAACGTTACAAATTAAGAAGAAATTAGATGTTTTGCCCAAATGAATATAAAGATAGCTTTGCAGCACCTGGAGGGGTCAAATTCAAACTTTTTGAACTATCAGGGTCCAAATACACAAATAAATAAACCATAGACTAATAAAAGTGGGTTTAGCAAAATATGACCCCTTTAAATAAAAGTTTGGAGAGAAGCTTGATGTCCAGCATTTCATGGAACACCTGTTATCCATCTACCGAGGTAGTCGCTACACACACACACACACACGCGCACACACAAGCAGGTGCAGAATACAAGAAAAAACTGCAGTAAAAAAAAAAAAGTCAGAGGCAATAATCTGACAGAGGAAAGTGACTGGGGGGGGTTAATATAGTGAAGAAATGATGAAGGTGTGATGAAGGTTCAGAAAACCAGAACAGGTGGATAAACTGAAGGGAAGCAGGTGAATAATAGCTTATTTCACATTCCCTTCTTGCTTCATCTTAGAAAAAAATAATTGTTGCACGGTTGCATTATGGTGTTGCGTCAAGATAAAATAATCAATGAAACCATCCTTCAGAGTTTTTTCTTTTTGTTTTTTATCACTTTATCGGACACTTTTATTGAAGGTTGACGTTAAAGCACTTTATGTAGTTCAGTGATGTTTTGTATCGATGTGAACAGAAAAATAACCAAACGTAGTTTATAATCCCTGGAATTATGACTCATTACCTTAACAGCCACTATTATGTACCACATATGTGCTTTGAATCCCATCCGGTTGGACCAATCCATGTATGTTATCCCTCTATTCCCTTTCCTAAAATCCCAAAATAACCAAATACCGAAGCTGTAAAACTCCCTTTTTCCTTCTATACATATAATCAAATAAATCCCTATATGAAAATTGTTACAAGACAATGTAATCATCACAAACACTGAATAATGGATTTACAAGTTGAACAGAGCCTTGTGAATGCTCAAGATTATTCAATTAATATTAAGCCTCTCGGTGATAGAAGGGGTTCACGTGCATTTACACTGAAGTGAATTTATATGTTAAGCAGCACAGGACAAAAATGTAGAAAAACACTAAAGGAAATCAGAGGAAGCAAGGTTGTTGAGGTTGGTCCGTCCATCCATCCATCCATCCATCCATCCATCCATCCCCCTTTAACTTATCTGGGCCTGGACACCTTCCTTCATCCTGGCCACTTCTTCCAGCTCCTCCTGAGGGACACCCAGGTGTTCCCAGGCCAGCTGAGAGATATAATCTCATCTCTTTTTTGATTGGACATGCCCAAAATCACAGATGCCTGAACCACCTCCAATGGCTCCTCACCCTACCTCTAAGGTTGAGCCCCACCACCCTTTGGAGGAAACCCTTTTTTTTTTTTTCCCCACTTGTCTCCTTCTTTCAGCCTCTACTCCCAGCTTGTGACCTTAGGCTTAGCTCCCTGTTCACCACAATAGACCGGTACAGCATCCACATCAGTGCCAATCCTGTCAGCACCTCACCCCAAGATACTTCAACTACTCCACTTGGGGCAGAAACCCATCCATAGACTCCATGCTACTCCAGCTGAGAACCATGACCTCAGAGTTGGAGGTTCTGATCCTCATTCCAGCCAGTCAAAACCTCCCCAGAGCTGGAGTTGGAGGTCACAGCTTGATGAAGCCCACTGGACCACAACATCTGAAAAATAGCAGAGAAAAGCGACCTCGAGGCCACCTAAATGCACATCATCCTCACCCTGGCTGCACCTGGAAGTACTGAATTATCAACAGAATTGGAGAACAAAGGGCAGCCCTGGTGGAGTCCAACCGTCTGACTTGATGCAGACAATGAGAACCAATGCAGGAAGTGAACAGCCCCTACAAAGCATCCACTGTAAATACAGCTGTCAACAAGTAGCCCGGATACAGGCTGGTCATGTGACAGAGGACTGACGAATCAGGGAAGGATAGTGACTGACGGGACCAATTATGTCACTAATGCAGACGTCTACCTTGTCATTTCTAAACTTCAGCGCTTTTGTAATTCTATTTTATTTTATTATTTTTATTACCTCCACCAAGGAGGTTATGTTTTCATCAGGGTTTGTCTGTTTTTTTGGGGTTTTTTTTGGTCTGTTAGCAAGATAACTCAAAAAGTTATGGAAGGATTTGCATGGAATTTTCAGGAAATGTTGATACTGGCACAAGGAACAAATGATGAAATTTTGGTGGTGATCGGGGGGGGGCTGATCTGCCTCGGCAGAAGTCTGAGTGCTTTTCTAGTTGCTTTATTTAATAGGGACCACGCACATTTATGAACAGTACTGTTTAAAGAATACACCCATGTAAAAATAAGGGCAGTGGATAGCACTCGTGCCTCACAGCAAGAAAGTCCTGGGTTTGATTCCAACACCATTCAATGGGGGTGGGACCTTTCTTTGTGGAGTTCACACGTTCTCCCCGTGTCTGCGTGGGTTCTCTATGGGTACTCCAGCTCCTCCCACCATCCAAACACATGCACTGGTTAGGTTAATCGGTTAATCTAAATTGCCCATAGGTGTGAATGTGAGAGTGATTGTTCGTCTCTATATGTCAGCCCTGCGATGAGCTGGCGACTCATCCAGGGTGTACCCCGCCTTCACCCATAAGTAACTGGGATAGGCTCCAGTGACCCCCATGACCCTAGTGAGGATAAAGCGGGTTCAGATAATGAATGAATGGTAAAAATAACTACTTTTCACCTGCAGTCCCTAGGCAGGTGACAGAAACAAGACATAAAACAGCCAATATTAATACACCACTCATTCGCTATAAATTAAAAAAAAATAAGAAATGCATATAATGATGACATACACATCATCAAAACAAACAGACATAGGCTGATCACAGGGGCATTAGCCTATACATTCACCTCTGTACTTACAACTAAACAGAGAAAGTGATGAAATGCATGTCAGTTAAAAATGAGTGCATCTCTGGTTTTCTGGGAGTCACTGTTTTAAGTGAGTTTTAAAAGTGTCGTATGTTGGACGCTATTTTAATGGGAGGCGCAGGTTATTCCAAAGTTTACCTCCCCTCAAAAATGCAGCCATAGACTTTCTCAACTAAAACAGACCTGCTGCATTTCCCAAACGCTTAAAATACCGGAGTAGCGTCGACATTGGGTGTAGACTCAGTAGATGCAGAACTTATTTTGAAACAAAAACACATTACTGTAGACAGGGCGTCTGAATAATAGCACGATATTAGCGCATATGCAAATGGAGCGAGGCGGAAGCCAGTAAGGATGAGAAACAGACCACATGTGATGCAAACTGATGCAAACTGGTCTGTGGTGTACGTTCACATTCCAAGTTAATGCATAACCATGACACTATGATTAAAATTTAAACGGGATTCCGGTCAAGAAAATGAATCCGGCAAACTCCAACAGTCTATAATATTCTCTAATTAGTTACTTTAAAAGTCCCATGTTATGCACTTCACTTAGTTTCTTATGTGGGTTAATATTTGCATCTGCCATGAGAGTCAATGAAGAGGCATTATGCTGAAGAGGAAGCCACCCCGCCATTTGTTCAACTGGCAGAATATAGGAAGTTAATTTGAACAGTCACAGTATAATTTAAGTTAATGAAATCAGATAAACGCTTTCACATTTGCGGGATGGTCTGGACGTGCTGTTCACATACACATGCATGGACACGCAACGCACACAGAGAGACACACACAATGTTATCTTTGTAGTGACACTTACACCGACACTCCAAAAGTGAATTAAAGTCATGTCCCTATCAGTTCTGTGAATGGGATTATAATGGGCTGCACAGATGTCTTTCATAGAGATGGATTGTGCGTGGAGTGCTGAACAGCAGATAACAACTGAGACATATGAGTCAAATACACCTAGAGGGATGGTAATGTAATCCGCATATCATTACTAAGGCATTTGTCGACATTTGAACAGTGTCAGTAGTCCAGAAGTCCCATCTGCAGACTGTCTAGCTCCGGGCATTAATTTAGACCGAGACATCCTGAATAGCCAAAATGTCCAATGCTTGCGTGTCCAAGCACTTCTCACCATGAATGTATTATTCATTGACAAAGTAATGAAAAACTTGTGCACTTAAACAAGTCGGAAGGAAGAAATTGGTTAGTCTGGTAAAGTAATAGGTATAATTATGCTCCACTTAAACACTTGTTCTTAAGGCAAACAACCTACTTATGCATGCTAGCACGGGCCTCGGGAATGCATTTGGAGACGGCACGTCCATCTGTCGGTTTGTCTACGGGTCTGTGACTTTGGACCAGTGGAAAAAAAAATACCTCAACAGCTCTTGGATATGTTGTTTTGCAAGTCTGTGTAGGCATCTTGAAGTAAATTGAGGATAAATTCCAAAGAGTTTGGTGATTTTGTGATTGGCAGGACAGCGTTTGCACTTATTTTCTGAAGCATTGCCTGTCAACAAGATACATACACTGCAAAAAATCGACATCTTACCAAGTGTATTTTTCTCATTTCTAGTCCAAATATCTGATCACACTTAAAATAAGACAGAATCACCTAAAGAGGAACTTTTCAGTGAGATATAAGAACTCATTTTTAGACAAAAGATCTGGAAAATCGTATTTCAAGAAATCTTACTTATATAATTTTCACTTGTTCCATTGGCAGATTTTTTTTTGCTTGAATTAAGCAAAA
>JAPQRP010000011.1:8659189-8671646 GCA_037367295.1 Apogon hyalosoma
CCTATCTCCCCTTTTTTTTTTTTTTTTTTGGGGGGGGGTAATATGCAGAGGAGGGCAGTCAATAGCATGAATATGCACATGAGGGACACCAACAGTGTGTTCCAGGCATTAGACACTCCAAAACCAGCAAGTGGTGCTCAGTAAACCTTAAATGAATCTCCTCTAATATGATGCTGTAATTGAACAGAAGGTAGTATAACTCAGCAAAATCCATACAAAGAAAAAAAAAAAAACGGGGCAAAAAGGCTTTGATAGCAGAAATAAATAATAAAATTGATTAAAATTAAAATGAGCAACATCAAAAATTATGCATTTATATTAAATAAAGTGTTTGAAAATATAAAACGCAATATGCCTAAAATATAAAACCCCTTCATTTTTTACATAAGGTTCAATTTTTATTTTTAATTAAAAGGGTTTTTTTAGTAGATGGTTTTTTGTTTTTTCTTTTTCATGCAAGTGTATTTTTATTTAAGGCGTACTTTTTTTTTCCAGATACTTCTTTTTAAATAAATCACAGTCTCTCTCTCTCTCTTTTTTTTTCTTATCGTCGATAATGTTTTGGGCTATTGCACCTCTGGGCCACCGCACTTATCAGTATGAGGTGCTTCTATTTTATTTTTTTTTTTAAATCAGTCCAAGTTGTGTGAGAGTAGCCAAGAGTACAGACAAAAGGATCAGAGAGGAGAAAGATCATTTTTTAGAACCACATTCAGCCCAAAATGGCAGAAAGAAGCTTTATTTTTCACGTTTCTGTAGCAGCGGAAACAACGTATTAGCGGTGACTCAACTTGTCAAAAGGCCATAATGGCGTACCGTATGTTTTTCGCAGTAGTTCAACTGTCACCACATAGCGCAGATGTTTTCCTGTCGTGTGTTTTCTCTGCTTATTAGAGGTCACCGCAGCTCCTCTTAACAATAAAACTACTCTGGGAATAGACACTTTTTTGTCTTTTTCCTACTTTTCGTCAATACCAGACATACTGCTGTACTGTAGTAACATGTTATCACTACAAATTATAGCCGGCTGCAAAAGACAGCGGAAACTACACACTATCTGGCGTCTTGTCTCGAATCTTTGGTCTGAACTGGGCATAATCCACAAGTCTAATCCACTGAAAACCATCGGTCGAAACTGTCAGTTTGAGTGATTCGAGTGATGTTTAGGTGCATGTGAGGATACATCGGTTTTATCTCCCCGTCTTTACTTTCTGTCAGTTAAAATTCACTGACATTATAAAGTATTCTCTTTGATCCGGGCAAAAAGGACCAAGTCGTTCAGGAATGTAAAGAGGTGATGCATGTTTGTCCACTTATACATGTCAGTAAGTGATAGAATGGACATCTGACATTTATGCGATAGCTGAAAGTTCACCTCATGACAGGAATGTCAGTCTTTTTTTGGGCTTTGCGTTAGCTATATTTCATTCCTTGGTGTACATCGCAGCTTGTCTCGATGCTGTTTTAGTGAAGTACAATTATAGGTGACACCAGGGAAAAGCCATCATGTGTGATTTCAGAACATACAGCCTATGACAGAGGCGTAGATGCAGGTAAGGAGAGGCTCAAGAAACACAAGAAACAGACGGACTTAAAGACTCTAAGACGGTGTTTTTCAACCTTGGGGTCGGGACCCCTCGTGGGGTCGCCTGGAATTCAAATGGGGTCGTCTGAAATTTCTAGTAATTGATAAAAATAAAAAAACTTACTAATAAAAAATATATGGTGAGTTTAGAGCAGACCTGGGCAGTGTCCGAACCGTGGGCCACAGGCGACCCGATAGCTGACCCTGACTGGCCCGCATGAGGTCATTGGCAAATTAAAAGTCAATGCAAATATATATCATTGTAATAGATGCAACCAATACAAAGACACTGCTTTTATTTAGAAGGATCTGCTAAATTAACGTTTTTTCGCACGTACTTTCCATACTTAGCATAAAGCTTATGTACTGATTGGTTTGTTGGCCAGCTAATGCCAAAAAAGATTGATTCAGAATGCAGAGTTTTAACAACACATGGACGGTAAGTATGTCTTCTTTATGATCTCTATCAAGCAAATGGTTTAGCAAATTGATGTCGTAATGGGGACAATAATTGGCTGAATTCATACCAGATTGGGTTTATAGATTGCCAGTGACCCCGAATAGATGCCGTTACATTTTGAGGAAAGTAGGTCAAAGTTAAAATCTTTTATGATTTTTTTGGTTTTTTTCTTCATTTACTTATAATGGGCAAAATTTTAAACGTCTATAAAACATCAATTTTGTTTAAATTTACTTCAAACTTAGCACATATTTAGAGGCAGTTGACATGCTGACATCAGCACACGCATGGACATGATGACATCAGCTGGATCGATGTCAAAATAAGCTACAATGCGTGCGAGGGGCGGGGTTTGTTGTGCCTGGAACCACTTGTTACATCACATAAATATAAAACAGAGCTGGGATGAAGCTGAGCAAAATAACAATTCATCATTTTAATATTCGAAATATTTTCAGTTCACGTTTGAATGATGTGAAAATATTCTTTCCCATCTCCACTCTCAGACTGACATGCAGCTGATAGCAACATGTGTCCAATCACTTCCTTCTTACCTGTGACCCAGTACCTTATGCATCCATCCATTTTCCTTTTTTCAATCCCAAATATCTGTGGGCAAAGGGGTGCTGTCAGGTCACCGCAGCGCTGCCGTATACAAACGAACGACAATTCATTCTCATTGTCACATTGACACCAACGGGTGATTTAGATTGACTAATTAACCTATTAAGTGCATGTCTTTGGACGGTGGGGGGAAGCTCACGCAGTGGAATCGTACTCAGGAGCTTCTTGCTGTGAGATGATAATGCCAACCGCTGCACCACCGCGCCGCCCTCAGTACGCCATGTTTCACTAAATTACAGTTGCTGATTATGGATCATGTCATGCCTTCTGCTTAACCATCAGGATGTTAATCAAAGACAAAACGGTCTACCGCATTAACATAAGGACCTTAATATTCATTCAAAACGTATCCAGTTGTTTCGCAAAATATCAATTTACACTACGAATGGGTTGATACAGATTGTTTTTGTGTGTGACCTTTCAGAGTGAAATCAATAGAATTTTGCACTCGAGGCTCCTGACACTATTGACAATCCTTTCACATCCCTTGGCTTTAAATATTGACGAAATGCAGCGTAATTGGACAGTGGAAGAGTAAACATCTTATTTATAGGAGCTTGAGGAGTGGTCTTAGAATAGGAGTGTACAGACGGAGAAAAGTGCAGCAGAACAGAGCGAGGCAAGAACAGAAGAGATCAAAGCCAAATCAGACAGTAAAGGGCAGAGAAGGAGCAGGGCGAGGCGACAAACCAGGGGAGATCGGATGTGATTAGAACAGAAAAGGACGGCGGAGAAAAGAACGGAGCCGGTGCAGGCAGCGCACATTCCAGCTCATCATCACTGATGCAAATTGCACTTATGGATGATTACTACCGACGGCCTCTTGACCCGTCATTACCATCAACCCGTGCAGATCTGGTTTTAAATCACTTTCGTGGAAGCTCACTTAATCCCTCTCATGTATATGAAGTATAGCGCCAGACTAACCTCTGATGAATGTGGATCTGTTAAAAACCGGGTGTAAAACTAGCTAAACAGGAGGGAAAGAAATGTCTCGTAAGCCGTCCAGCAAAGACGGAACTGAGTCTAGATCGAGAACAAGTGGTGTCAGTCACAACAAACCCCGCCCCTCGAACGTATTGTAGCTTATTTTGGCATCGATCCAGCTGATGTCAGCATGTCAACTGCCTCTATATATGTGCCAAGTTTGAAGTAAATTGAAACAAACTCGATGTTTTTCTAGACATGCGAAAACTCTCCCATTATAAGTAAATGGGAGAAAAAAAAAGATTTAAAAAAATTCATAAAAAATGTGAACTTCGACCTACTTTTCCCAAATTGTAATCACATCTCTGGGTCACTGGTGATCTATAAACTCAATTTGGCATGAATTCAAACAATAGTTTTGCTGCTACAGACACATTTGAAATTTCACTCATTATAAGTAAATGGGGGAAAAAATAAATTAAAAATTCATAAAAAATTTAAACTTTGACCTACTTTTCCCAATATATAATGAGATCTATTCTGGGTCACTGGTAATCTATAAACCCAATTTGGCATGAATTCAACCAGTAGTTTTGCTGCTAGAGTGTTAAAAAACAAACAAACTGAACCAAAAACAATACCCCTTGCCTCCCCTTTCAGGGGGTGGGGTTAAAAAAATAAAAAAAGACAGATGATGTTTTATTGGGTCTTTAACAATATGTGGCATATGTGTTTATTATTTGTGTCCACAATTTACTTCTTGTTGCACAAGCAGGAGTGGCGAAACTTTAGTAAAGAGATGAGGAGGATGTTATAATCAGAGGGCACAGAGGTGTCATCACCATTTAAAATGATTTTAATTCTGGCAAAAATGAAATAAAAATGTTTAAATTGTCATTATATAATCAGGGTTTCTGCAGGTATCAGCAAATCTAATTTAATGCTTTTTAAAGCCCTTTTTAATGCCACTTTACAGAAATGTAATGCCATGTCCAACTGCAGATCCAGTTTTATATATAGTTTTATATATACATGACATTTTACCATCAACAGGCTTTAACCAGGAGATAGATACATAGATAGATAGATAGATAGATAGATAGATAGATAGATAGATAGATAGATAGATAGATATGAAAAAATGTTGTTTCTACTCAATAATTATTTAATGTAAAACACTTGAAACTTTTACTTTCGTGGGTCTCAGAAGGATATACAAGTATATTAACTCTTTACAGACAGACAGACAGATTTTTTCCGACATTTGCTAATATTCACTCCGCTCTTTTGCCGCACAAATAAATCACGAATAGCATTGGTTTTTGTTTTTTTTTTCCCCATCAAGTGTATTTAACTTTTGAATACCTCAGGACGTCGACTTTAATGCTTTTTAATCCCATTTAAGGCCTTAATTTAGGCCTTAATTTTCACAAAACGTTTTAATGACCCGCAGAAACCCTGATAAGTATTTACCAGAGTTGGTTTTGTTTTGTTTTTTTGTTTTTTGTTTTTTTTTTTGGGGGGGGTATGCCTATGTGCTTTGTTAATGTATAAAGTGTAATATTCTTATATTGAGACATAATCATGTTGTTTTTAAAACAAATCTTAAGAATTCTGTAATGAAACAATGTTAAATTAATGTAACTGCTTGTTTTTTTGTTTGTTTTTTTCTGTCTATGTGCTTTGTAAATGTATAAACTGTAATACTTTAATACTGGGAATGAACCCCAGGGAGAACAGTCTCTACTTTGGTGGAGACTAACGGGGATCCTTAAATAAAGAAAGTAAAATGAGGTGACACGCGACTGGACTCTTTCACCAATCAGAATTATTGTAATTTCCTTGCCCTTGTGTGATTGGATGATTATTATTGGGTTGCCAAGTCGTTTCAAGTGAGATTCAGACGCTTTCAGGATACGTGAATGAACATGAAACAGACGATTAACCTGCTCCAGATGTCACAGGGAATGAAAGTTGGTCCTGTTCGGCCTGTTACACCTCCATTTAGTCTCCTCCACCCTCTATGTTTTATGTAAGGAATTTAATTTAACGAAGTATGAAGCCAAACACCAGACACACACATCTTCTTTGGCACCAGCTGCCACTTGTAGCAATAAAGAGTAAAGCTAGAGAAAATGAAGTCAATATATAGGATAAAAGAGGAGCCGAGCTAAAAGTAACAAAGGTAAAAGCAGTGCAATAAAATAAAATAAATAAAACCATTATTCTGAGATAGGTATTAACCATAACACTAGGACATAGACAGTACTGTGCTAAAGTCCAAGGCCAACATCAGATTTGTTGATTTAGTAAAGTTCTAATAACCACACGTATGCATTTCTCAGTCTGTATTTAGATCCACTCTGCGTATACGAGAAGTATGAACAGCAGTAAAAACTGAAGTTTCAGGAAAAATAAAACAGCTTCAATAAACCAAAGTGGTTGTATTTAGTGTGACCTCCCTTTTACATTTAACATCTCTGTAACACTTTAGTTCAGATAATATGAGATTTATGACCCCGCCCCCGAAGGGGAGGCAAGGGGGATTGTTTCTGGGTCGGTTTGTTTGTTTGTTTTTTTTGTTGACGCTCTAGCAGCCAAAACTATTGGTTGAATTCATACCAAATTTGGTTTATAGATTGTAAGTGATGCAGAATAGATCTCATTACATTTTGCGAACAGTAAATCAAAGTTCAGATTTTTAATGAATTTTTTAAATCTTTTTTTTTCCCCCATTTACTTATTATGGGAGAATTTTCAAATATCTGTAGCAGCAAAACTATTGGTTGAATTCATACCAAATTGGGTTTATAGATTGCCAGTGACCCAGAATAGATGTCATTACATTTTGGGAAATGTAGGTCAACGTTTAAATTTTTTATGCTTTTTTTTTTTAATCTTTTTTTTTTTTCCCCAATCACTTATAATGGGCGAAATTTCATATGTCTATAGCAGCAAAACTTTTGGGTGAATTCATACCAAATTTGGTATATATGTTGCCAGTGATCCAGAATAGATGTCCTTACATTTTCAGAAATGTAGGTCAAAGTTTTGATTTTTTATGAATTTTTTAAAATCTTTTTTCCCCATTTACTTATACTGGGCAAAATTTCACATGTCTGTAGCAGCAAAACTATTGCTTGAATTCATACCAAATTGGGTTTATATATTGCCAGTGACTCCGAATAGATGTGGCTTTATTTTGGGGAACATAGATCCAAGTTTCATTTTTTATGAATTTTTAAATAATCTATTTTTCCCCATTTACTTATAATGGGTGAAATTTCAAATATCTATAAAAAACATCAATTTTGTTTAAATTTACTTCAAACTTGCCACATATATAGAGGCAATTGATATGCTGACATCAGCACACGCATGGACATGATGACATCGGCTGGATCGATGCCAAAATAAGCCACAATACGTGCGAGGGGCGGGGTTTGTTGTGCCTGGAACCACTTGTTGCATTTTCTGATGTTTAATTCCAGGTTTCATTCGATACGTCAGATGTGTCTAACTGTTTGTGCTGCTTCCTGTCATGGAGTCAAGAGTCACACTAAATAGAGACTTTAACCTTTTGTTGAGTTTTTGTGCATCTTTTGCATTATTTCCTAGTTGTATATGAAGAAAAGAGAAAGAGAAATAAATATATATGTTCATTTCAACCCTGTGAAAACAACAAAACTAGAGGTGACCTAAGACACTTCCACAGTTTTGCAGATATATGAAGGCAGGAACGGAGAAACACAAGGGTACGAGGCAGAGCTTCGGTGACAAATAGCAGAGTGGTACTCTGTCTGGTGTAAAAACAGCTGATGGCTGATAATGTACAGGTGTGTGTGGGAGGTGAGTGGGGAACGCTGCACTCAGCTGGGAGGAAAGCCTTTACAGCACAGGTACATGAATGGGAAGGAAGCGCAGACACAAAAAGCAGGGCAGGGTTCAGGACACTCCACAGATGCAGTTTCCTCCTGGGTAAGCGCTCCAGCACGGCCCCATACGTTACGTTATTTTTACTGCATGCTAGTTTTGCATGTGCCGTTATCAGTTTCTAAGCCAGATGTTTTTGGGTTTGTTTTTTTTTCTCCCTGAAATTAAAAGGGTCTGGGATGTGATGACCCTTTCTGACCCTACCCGTCGCTGCTTGGCCTGTTTTGCTTACTCTTCTCCACTTTTAAGACTCTTTCAGACAGCGAGCCCGTTTCCACGTCCATAAAAATCTGATAACTGGGAGTAATCCGATAATTGCCGAAATCATATGCGACGCGTTTACATGCACTTCAGAAATGCGATAATTGAAAAACATGTTACATATTTCCGTCTATAATTTGATCTGTTGTTTGTTTATATCCAGCTAATTCTGTAAAGCCCTGTGAGACAAAATAGGGCTCCACAAATAAAACTGAACTGAATTGAATTTCTTTCCCAGTATGTACACATGTTATGATGGAAGACGTACACTTCCTGTCATTTTGAAAACATCAGGTCTCGTCTTGTTAGCCATGGCCTGGCGTGCCTGCAGACCTGAATTGTGACCGGGGGGGGGGTTGTTGTTGAATAAATCATAAGATGGGGGAGTAAAGAATAGTTCATTAGACCAAGGGGGGTTCTGATATGGAACTAAAACAACCAAACCCATGACTATACAAGAGAACAGCTGGAGATAACTGTAGTGAGCACTGTGCATGAAAGGGTTAACATGTGAATAACAGTTTTTTCTTTTCTGTGATCGTGTATAAAACAGACGGGAAGGAAATGTAAAACAAAAGTAAAGCGAGGATGTTATGTTTTATAAAAAAAAAAAAAAAAATCATTAAGTATATTAGAATTCTATAAAACCACTGTAAAACTCAGATTATCTATCTTTGCTTCAAGGAAATCCTGTGTGTTTTTAGGCATTTGTTCTTAAAAAAAAATTAATTCATTTTTATCTCAGATCCTCTGTATTTTATTATGTGTTGTTTTCTATTTCTTAATGGCTTCTGGCAACTGTAGAAGTACCCCCAGGGCTACAAGGAGCTCTGGCTGGGAATCAGTTCTGTGCGAGCCATGAATCCGATCGGCTTCCTGCTCATTTTGTTGACCCGAGTTTTGACTTTCAGGCAAAAAAAAAAAAAAAATGTAGTTTTCACATGATAGTTAGAAAAACACACTGATGATGGACAGCGCAGTCTGTCACATGGGTTTACATTTACATGATATACAGACAGCGATGCGCATTAATGATAATTAATCTGCGAAGTGATACAAACAAAATGCAGTTATTAGAGGAGAACAGTGGTGGAGGAAGTACTGAAGCTTAGTATTTAACCCATAAAGACCCAGTGCCGTTCCCAAATACATTTCTCTCTATATTTAACCTATCTTAAGTGCTTTATCACCATTGATTGTAATATTATCCTCCTCATTTTGCATTTTCTCAGTGTAAATCATGCATTTTCCTATATTTGACTTACTGATTATATAATGTTCACGAAAGCATAGATTAAAGTTCAGGGTTATTACATCAGAAACAGAAGAAACAGAGAAAACAAGTGCATCCATCTACTGTCATTTATCAACCTCAAAGGCTTTTATTGGTGAATCAGTGTTGTATAAGATGACAGTGTTTCCACGGTAACTACGGAGCCTCTGAACGTCCAAATGGGTCATATCTGACGAACGTGAAAAGACGACAAACTGTATTTTACACCAATTATTTACACGTATTGATAGTTGGATCTACTGGTATTAAACAGTTTAGATCAGTAGCTGGTTTTGGTGGCTGTTTGGGTCTTTATAGGTTAAGTAAAAGTACAAATATCCTGCAGAATATATACTCAAGTAAAAGTAGTAGCACTTACATCAACAATTTTACTTAACCCGTAAAGACCCAAACATCCACCGACAACCAAAACCATCTACTGATCAAAACCGTTTAATACCTGCTGATCCGTTAATTCTATCAATACGTGTAAATAATTGGTGTAAAATACAGTTTGTCGTCTTTTCATGGTCGTCAGATATGACCCATTCGGACGTTCAGAGGCTCCGTAGTTACCGTGGAAACACCGTCATCTTCTACAACATTGATTCACCGGTAAAACCCATGGAGTTGGATCAACGACAGTGGATGGAGACGCATGGTTTACGTTCAGTTAATGATAGATTTTGCTGAAAAAGTCACTTTTTCTTCCGTTTTCTCCGTTTTTGATACAATAACCCTCAACTTTAACCTGAGCTTTTATGAACATCTACATGATCAGTGGATGAAATATAGGAAAATACTCGATGCTCACTGAAAAAAAAACACAAAATACAGAGGATTATGTTATAATAAATTATGATAAATGAGTTAAGAAAAGGTAGATATAGAGAACAAAATATTTTGGAACTGACACAAAAGTAACACTGGGTCTTTATGGGTTAAGTAAAAGTATTAAGTACTTACTTTTAAATTTACTTTAAAGTGTTTATACTCATGTAGTGGGTTGTCTCAATATCAGGACTGTGTCATTTTGATAAATATGTAAATACACTGACTTGTGCCTCTGCTGATGTCACTGCTCATAATATTTACACCATCTGTACAGTATATGTGTTCTCTGTAATACTGGATATACTCTAATTATGTGGGTGACAGGTTATCTACTAGGTATTACCAACTAGTTTACCATTAAATTCAACCAATTAAGATGTCATATATCTTTAAATCATGTTTTTAGTTGCATTTACTTCAGGCTTTAATCTGTTTTTAGCCATTTGACAGGTGGCGGTTGTTAAAGCTGGAGAAAAAAAACCCGAAAAACTAATAGAAACCTCAACAGTATTTAATGCGTTAGCGTCAAACAAATAAAAATACTGATCAAAACAAACCGCAATTAGCCTAGTTTTAATAGTATAAGAGTCTGAGGAGGAATCACAGTTGAGGATGTAAACTCTTAACGCCTCGGCAGACGAGATACGGAAAGGTTTATTTATGTTCGAGTGAAATAACTGCGACTGGTGTTTCTACAGATAGATTAAATCCCTGTTACTGTGTGAATATTCTCACTTGGATGTGGTTTGTGTTGTTTCTCTGGACTCAGACGGTCTGAATCGTACATGAAGAGACCATTAACCGTTTATCAGGCAAGTGCCCATTTTTGGTCATTTCCTCAAACGTTAACCCTTAGGGGTCCACGGTCACGGCCCCGTGACTGAATCCCACGACATTTTCCACACGTCGTAGTGTCAGAAGTCGGTCACGTAGACCACTGGGGACATCCTTTCGAACGTGCGGACTTGAAACACTCTCCCACGTTTTATTTGATGTTGATAGAGCAAATACGACCGGAGATATGAGGTTTTGAAACAAACGTGAATAAAAGTATGAAAATGAGGTGGGGCGGGCGCTATATTTCTTTCCATATCTTTGTCATTTTTTTGTCCTTTTTCAAAACGGAAAAAAAAAAAAACTGGCCGAGTTTGCGGATTCTAATCCACAGACTCCATTAGCGTAAGGGTGAGGTAAGGGTGAGGATGACCCCCGCTAGAACCAGATGCAGAACCCGGGAGGACCGGGGGGTGTGAGAAAACACCTATGATGTAAAGATATGCTTTTATGTCAAATATTTCAATTTTATATACCTAATATTTGGAACCAGTATTCACTTTTAAAGTCTTTGAAAAGGTTTGTTAAGAATCCTTGTGTTATTTATGCAAAAAATTATATACATTTTTCAAATCGGATTTTATATTTTTTGTGTGTTTTTTGGTCTTTTACGTTGATATAGTAGGTTAAAGTGAAAAAACAATAGGTTGATGATATAGATGAAGTTGTGCTGAAAAAAAAGATACCAAACATGGGTATAGTAAACATTTCTTTATACAGTGTATAAAGGCAAAATCAAAAGTGCTCAAAAACGGTCAAAATAGGCTCAGACCCCTAAGGGTTAAATATGGGTCCAATCCCATTCCTCAGTGAGGTCCAGAAGCTAACTGTACAATGATTAAGAGAGATTTCATAGACATTTTGAAACTGTAAATAGTGAATATGAGTGATTTTTGTCAGTTTATGACCTTCTAACAGTGGTTTTATTCTAAGTGTTTACTTTTTAGCAAGTGCTGCTCGGATGTTTAACGGCAAGAGGAGGAAAACTGTTGTCACGCCAACCGACGTGGAGGTAGATGACGATGTCCAATAACACACAAAGACTGAAATTTGGAATTTTAGAGTATTTCAATGAGCTCCCTGTAAAGGGTTAATAACTGTACAGAAATTGAATTTAACATCTGGCGTGTTCACAGCGTTTAATCTACATAGACATTTATTAATGGTTACACACTGTGAACGTTAATGATTATGAGTTATTGCCACAAAGAATGACATTAAGAATTAATACTCTGAATAAATAGCTTTCATTGTGGGAAGAAATTAAACTGTTGTTTTCTCCCAGTGTTTGCAGAATAAATCAGTAAGTGATTTTTTTTTTTTTTTTTTATCACATACTTATACTGCAAGTGACTGTGTAGATGTGCAGATGTCTTTCTATTCGGCACCATCTGCCCTTAAAAACATACTCAGCTTCATTTTAGGAAACATAGGTCTGAAGACCAACATAGACAACAGCTTCACAAGATGAGCAGAAGACTCTCAAAGAGCTAACACTGCCAAGAACTAAAAGTCAATACATTGTTTCATTGCAACAGAATTCCCCAGCAACAGAGCTCCTTTCCCACCAATATGGACTCAAAGCAGTTCTCAAAAAGCACTACAAACTGTCTTTTTTCCTCTAATCTCTGCCTATTCTCTTTGCTACTGTGCAAATACTTGTATTGATATGAAGTTAAGCCTAATCTGCTTTTTTTTTTTTTTTTTTTTTTTTTTTTTTTAAACC
>JAPQRP010000011.1:8672849-8686727 GCA_037367295.1 Apogon hyalosoma
TTTCAGTGTCATAAAAGCTGCTGTGAGTATGTGTTTGTGTTCCTTTTCTTCAGTGGTTTTGTTTTACTGTGTGTTTTCGGGTCAAAACAGGGTGGAACAACAGAAAAAGACAGAGAGGAGTTGAAATTTGACAGGTTTTTACTAAATAAGGCACTCAGAATGTACATCAGTAAGAGATTTAGGATATTGAACATGAACGGTGAACTGGAACACACTGAACACACTTTTTTCTAAATCAGTCCAGCTGATTTTTAACACCTGGTTGAATTCCAAAAAGCAGTTATGTGGCCAAAACTTGGTAAAAAAAAAAAAAAAAAAAAAAAAGGAAAAGGAAAATCACAACACTGCAAAGAACAGTAAAAACGAAACATAATGTGCTGCGCACTTTTAATCCCCCAAATAAAATTTAAGATTCTGCTGAAAGTTACTGCCCTGTAATTTAGATTAGATTGTCTTTGTGTAAAACTTATTACATAGTATTTAAAAGTACTCAGATATTATAACTACACAAGGCCATTTGACATTGAAAAAGTCGGTCAAGGTCACCTATTTTCAATATTCTTCTGCTCCATGACAAGATGCATCCACAGTATAAATTTGGTGCAGCTACGTCAATGCATTCTTCAGATAATGCGATTATGTCGTTGAATGGACAGACAGATGGACGGGCGATTACAATACCCCTTTGGCCAGAACTTTGCCGAGGGGTAAAAAAACCCCAAGGAAACTGGTGTAAAAAAAAAAAAAAAAATAGTCACACATGCAATATTCCCCTGCACCACCTGTGGTTTTGATTACAGGACACATTCACTGTCACATCTTTTTTGCCACATAATACTTCTGTAGTGTCACAATAAGGTTCATAATATTTTTTCATCCATAGTTGCATTAATTTTTGATTATTGATGATGACTTATTATTAACCACTGCAGTACTTATCGATGGGAGGATCTGAACTATTTGCTTAGTTAAATCCAGTGAATGCCTCCTGAAATCAAAACCAAAGGTGCTGCGAAATATTGCATGTGTGACTTGTTTTTGTTTTTTTTTTTTTTTTGGGCTGGGCAGTGTATTTCGTCTGCCACTCTAGCTACACTCCTGATATTGATGGAAAAAAAAAAAAAAGCTGAGGATTTCTCCTGTCTCCTCCCAAAGCTGGTCTGTTTTTCACGAGGATTAGTGTCACCGCTAATAAGCCGAGGAAACATGAACGATCAAGACAGCCATTCAGCGGGATAATAATAATAACACTGCATTCTGAGGCCCTGCAGACACGACGCAACACTACGTTCTCCGATCTGAGAGACAGGTTGAGTTGCAGGTCTGCTGGTTTAAGTCACGCCAGTTAACACTTCTGCAACCTTTACCTGCAGTGTTCCAAAACGTCCGTGTATTCAGTCCATCTGTTCAGGCGTACTGCAGAGTTGCGGACATCTGGAAACCCATCCCAGCTGATGTTAGTTAGTCTGGAAGCGGTGAACACGTTTATCAGAGGGCTGACTATATATCGGTAGACGAACATTTACGAAACGCTTTAAAACCCATGAGCGACTGAGAATTGCAAATGAACCAAACTGCAGGTCTGTGGACTGTGGGAGGGAAGTTGGAGTACCCAGAGGAAACAAACCAAAGCATGTGGAGAACATGCACCATCTGCACCATCATGCTTCTCTGGCAGGAAATTCTTTCCAATACGAGTTTGCATCAAGGGCATATGAGATAAAGAAAGAAAAAAAGTTTTCTTGAGTGTTTTGCACCCACAGAACAGTCTTTTTGTAGTGAGGCAGATGGCTTGCTGCAATAAAAATTGATTCTACAAAGCATTGTCCCAGAGGGAAAAAAAAAAAAAGGGAAAAAGTCGTCTTTTAACGACAAAAAAAAAGTAAATATTGTACTTGTTCTATTACCAGTTGCAGGTTCACTACCCAACTTGGAGCAGAAAGAGCTGTTTAAACACATTCATTTGAGCAAAAATGTGTTTGAAACACTGTGTTACAATCCTTTTATTGTGTACTGTAGTTTGTCGAAGTGTATTTAGTTAATTTCTGCTTAATTATGTTCACATCACAGATACTTCTGCTCTTCTTGCACATTAGATCATTTTTCCTGAGTTGCTAAGTCAATTAAAGTGACACTTTCAGGACTCGGGAATGAACATGAAACAGACATTTAACCCATTATACCTATATTTGGTCTCCTCCACAGTGGGTTTTAAACAAAGACTTTAGTTTCGTAGAGTATGTGGCCAAACAGCACTTGGCTAGGACGACAAAAACATGTAGTTATGAACACAAATTCATAAGTCCTGTGTCCCTTTTCTCTGATCTAGTCTTGTTTTTTTGTTGTTTTTTTTAGCTTATATTACACCTCATCATCCAATCTGTGGTAACTGAACAAAGTATTTTAGGTGAGATTCTTGTCCTGGGAAATTAAAGCAGCCGAACCTGAAATCATGGGGGATAAAAAGGCAAAATTTGGTAAAACACACCTTCCTCCTGTACATCTATCCTCTCATTCTCAATCAAGACTAAAGATAGTTAAATAAATAAATAAATAAATAAATAGCGCTGTCAAATGATTAACATTTTTATCAGATTAATCACAGGGTTGCTGTGGATTAAGTTCACGATGAAATATTCATTTTTAATCTATATGAATCGCATTTCATTTTCCATAAGCAAACGGATTCAAGAAAGAAAGGGACATATATGGCCTTGACGGGTTTGTCACCTGCTAGGCAACACATTAGCCGAATGCGCTAACAGAATCCCCAACTAACGTATGCTTCACGTTAATGTGATATTTTAAGCTGGAAGTGCTTTGGTGAAATGGAAACTCCTTCCTGCAGAGTGTGCATAATATTAAATGTCTGCCGACTGTTCCGTCTTGGTTTTTTTTTGTCCTCATATTTCCATCCAGAGGGTCAACGTGCCGTTTAGCCTCTTCCATCTGCCTGTCACTACCCGATCAACTGACCATTTGCACATGCACGACGCTAACTCTACTTTGAACGTCTCTGCTAACGTATTTTGGGCAGTTCTGAGTCATTCTGTGCTGCAGATAGGCTAATTGTGTGAACATTTTTAATCAGATTAATCATGATGATGGATCAATGCATTAAATTTGACAGCCCTAATAAATAAATAAATAAATAAACAAATAAATGGATGACCTAATACAGTTTTATGCTCTTATGGAAAAGCGAGGCCACCACAGTAGATTTTCTTCAGCCTGAAAACATAGAGAAGGAACAGATGCAGAAGTCCTTCGTCATCTCAGACCACTTGAATTACAAAACGCTGAACGGTAATTATGGATTTTAATTAATTATGTATTATTAAGTAATTATGGCCCAGTGCTATAAAAACTATCAAGCGCTGCAGCTCTGACCAAGGGTTCAGACTCATGGCTAATACAAAGTTTACACAGAAAGGCAGAAATTATTATGTACATTCTTTTTGTTGAATTTTTAAAGCTGGTCACAGTTCTGTTGAATGAACTTCAATCATCGTGCACATTTCCACTCCACGCATTGGATAAATGGATGTTGACACTCCTTTAATAAATCATTGGCACAGCAATGAAAGCAACTGCATTGTAACACACAGAACTGGGGCTTCCACTGCCGAGTTATGGAAAAGAAGAGTTTCACTGGAATCACAAACACAAGAAAATCTGCTCATTAGGGAAGGTTACTGGGGTGAGGAAAGCAGTTCAGAGCTGAGGTACTTATAAAAGAGGCAGACAATGCAGTAGAAAGGCATTAAAGCTCATAGGATTCTCCTCCAACAACATCACACACGTCCTTAAACAACCATTATACGCAGTCGCAGTCATTTATACATTTGTGGCATTCACAGATGATATGTTTGTAGGCACTCATGCATTAAATGTCACCGAATGTTTAAAAAAAATCTACTTCTTGATTCACTGTTCACACTAACAATATGTCTAAACTGCTATTTTCCTCCATTGTTCATCAAAATATATATAAAAAAAATAAATAAATAAATTCTACCAATGCCACCTTTGTTTTACTGAATATCTCTGTGCATACGACAATACCAAAAATGCCTATAACCAGTATACATTCTAAGACAAACTGTAGATATCATGGATAATACTGGACATAACAGACACAGAGGATTCAGTCTGTCATGAACATGAGCTAGAGCAGCTTAAAGGTAGGGTAGGAGATCCTGGAAAAACAGTTCAAGCGAGCTACATTTTGAAAATACACAATTCAAACGTCCCAACCCCTTTCTTCAGACTTCCCTCCGAAGCCACGCCTCCAGAGCACCGGAGCGCGCAATGCTTGTTCCCGAGGGTTTGCAAGCGCTGTGCGGCATTAATTCGCCCGCCTGCTGCCGCCGACCCCAACTTTACATCCTAATATTGCTAATATAGCTAGCCAAGCTCTGGCTCTGTTTCCTGTATGTGCTCCAAGCCTCGGAGAACGTGTGATTCGTGCACAAAGAGGGGTACGCACAGAAAGGGGAGGGACAAATGGCAGTTGAGTTTGATAGATGTATCACCATTCAATCATTTTGATGGGCCGGTTTAAATGATTGGATGGTGTTTTTTCAGTCCTGTCCGTTCCACAGGTGAATATATTCTTTTATTTTTGTGTTAGAGCATTTAATTAATTGGTTGCAGTCGGCGTGTGAAGGGGATTTTAAGCAGAATTTTTTTTAATTTTTGTGTTAGAGTAATTAATTAATTGGTTGCAGTCGGCGTGTGAAGGGGATTTTAAGCAATATAGTAAAAAATGCTTCTGGAAAACATCTCCTATCCCACCTTTAAGTTAAAAACTGAAGTTACATTAACACTTTAACCCCTGGCGTGTCTGTGGTGAGCGTTCTGTATGCATCAATTATTGTAAATATTCCTGAAAATTCAACTGTTCAACTGGAAAAAATTCAGTGTGCTTAGAGAATAGACCTTGCGCTTTCCATAGACATCTGAGCATGCCCAGTGCATCCAAACTCACAGAGCAGTGAGACCGACTTGCTATAAAAATTCAGTTCATTTTTTGTTTTGCACTTTTTTCCTTGTCATTTTTCAACGTGATATCATGAATTGCGTACAGATAACACACCACTTTTAATCGACGTGTTATCTGTACGCATTTAGAAGCTTTCCGCATGTACGTTCACACCGCGTAAAATAACACGCAATTAGCACGGTTAGGGTTAGAAGTTAGCACGATTAGCAGTTAGCACAATTAGCGGTTTAGGGTTAGGCTTAGGGTTAGCGGTTACAAATATGTAAACCAGAGATCCTGGAGTACAATGACATGTGATCAAATGGCACTGAATAACATGTGAAAGGATGAAAATGTGTTCGTATAACACAACAAATGCCATAAGAACTGGCGCAATATACAATGCGATTTCATGAGATCAGTCTGCATTTTTTTGTTTTTACTCTTGTTTGCAGTGTTGATCATGATTTTTCCTTTATTTATTACGTCTGTCTGTCTGTTAGCAAGATGGGATGAGTGATCTGCCTTGGCGGAGGTTTGCGCTCTCCGAGTGCTTTTCTAATTTGTTTTTTTTTTTGTTTTTTTTTTACTGTGTTTTTACCGAGGTGTGATTGTGCAACTGCTTTTTGGAGTTCAACCGGGTTCAGTGTTTTGTTTTGTTTTTTTGGTGTTGTTGACATTCAGGGGCCACATTCAGCCCAATTTCATCTTCAGTGGGCCGGGCCAGGAAAATAATAACACTATAAAAACACTCGGAGAGCGCAGACCTCCGCCAAGGTGGTGATTGGGGTGGGATGGGGGGGGGGCCCAATCACCACCAAAATGTAATCATTTGTTCCTTGTGCCAGTATCAACATTTCCTGAAAATTTCATCAAAATCCATCCATAACTTTTTGAGTTATCTTGCTAACAGACAGACAAACCCTGATGCAAACATAACCTCCTTGGTGGTGGTAATAATAGCCTATAAATGATGCTTTGGCTGTTAATATCTTCAGTGTAATTATAATCCCACGGGGCGGACTGGACTCTTTGGCCCAGTTTTGGCCCACGGGCCGTATGTTTGACACCCCTAGTTTACGTGCTGACCTCATTGTACTGCAGGTCATTTGGATCACACCTGGATTTGAAGTTTCAAATCAATCAAATCGATCTCTCCATTTTCCCTGAACACATGGATTCCCACAAAATCACCGTGGAAACAGTTCAGTGTTTTATGACCTAAAACACAGTTTACATGTGGATTTGAGGCCCAAATGTAAAGGGAAAAAAAACACCTAATTTCCATATATCCAATCTAAATCTAAATAAGACACGTCCGTTTATATAACTGAACTTTTTAAAATCCACTAAACCGTATAAGCTGTCAGTGTCGCAGGTTGAAACAGGTAGAAGAATGAGCAGGCAGACGCACACGGAACACTTTTAATGACTGCAAATAGATGACATTATCAAAAATGAGAAAAAGTTGATGAGTAGTTTCTGAGTATTTTTTTGAAGCACTTAACCTTTAAAGACCTTTTTTGTGGTGAATTCCAGATGAATTTTTCTCTACATTTCACCTTTCCTAGGTGATTTATCACTTTTTATTATTTCATTCTCTCCATATTTTAGAGAATATCAGATATTTCCCTATATTTCATTTACTGAACATGTAAATAAAAGCCCAGAGCAGAGAAAACTGACGCAAAAGTGACTTTTTTCTGCAAAACATAACATTAACAGAACATGAAAACAAGCATCTATAACTTCTGTCTTTTATCAAACTACATGGGTTTTATTTTTCAATCAATGTTGTAGAAGATGACGGTGTTTCCATGTTCACTACTGAGCCTCTGAACGTCCAAATGGGTCATGTCTGATGACCATGAAAAGCTAAGAAACTGCATCTTACCTGAATTATTTACATGTATTGATAGGATTAGTGGATAAAAATGTATTAAACATTTCAGATCTATAGATGCTTTTGGTCACTGGTAGCTTTCAAGGTCTTTGAGGGTTAAAAGGGTTTATTCTCGATGTGTGTGCGATGCATCATTGGCAATATCGAACACAATTATAAAGCTATAGAGACTCTGGAAAACTTACCTGGAACAGTGTGAGGTAAGGACATGGAAAGATAAATGAGCTCAAAGCCCCGACCCTATGTTGAACAAACATGATGTACTGTATATAGAACATACTCTCCATCTCTATATTTGCATTATAAATGCAGTCCTTTGGGTCTGTAATTGTACGGCGATGGGTGTAAATGGAGGACAGAGCGTTGCTGTCGTCTGCTTCGACTCTCGGCTTCGGAGCAAAGTCAGGTAAACTCGTTTTAAAGCGTCTCCCAGAGGACCTACAAAGTGGCGCTCGGCGACAGTAACACCAGAAGAAGATATTTTTACATTGTATTTTTTAAAATCTGATCTCATATGCACTCATACATTGTGGTTCACCAGTTTTTTATTCAACGTTTTCCATGTTCAAACAGGCGGCGCAGCACCGAGGACCATGGTAGAGAAATCTGCAATCGATGAAGAATTCTAACCAGTCACAGAAACGTTAGCGTACCTTGTCGTTGCTGATCACAGGGATCATGCTAATGCTAACTAGCTTCATGAAGCAAGGTCAGGGTTAGTCATGAGCATACGTCCATGTGGACCGTGGACTGTCTTCTGACGTCTGCACCCATTGGCTGAAAACAAACAGGAAGTAGAACTTAATTGATTCCTTAAGGTCTCACGGTGTTGTTTTTTTTTTTTTTTTTTTTTTTCACTTGAGCAATTAAATTATAGGTGAAAGCGCTGTTGAACACGTACAGAGTAAAATATTTCTTAAAATTGATCACGGGGGGGCGCGAGTGACATCATCTCGCAGGTGCGTTAGCGACTACTGTTGTACAACACATTATAAATCAGTCAGCACATACCCCCCCACCCCTGCTCAGTGTGATCGGGGGGGGGTTATTGTCAGACACATGGCCCTGTCACTTTCACTTTCTCCCAACTTTAGCGACACTTCCTCCACATACAGGTCTGCTGCATTACTTGTAGAATTATGTATTGAGGTCCAGATTTAGGACAGATTGAGGTCCGTAAGCACAGGCGAGGGAGGGGGCGGCGTCTGGCACATCGCCCCCCCAATCGCAAATTTGTTTTTGGGGTGCAGCAGATAGTCAATGGTAAGGTGAGGGGAGCTCACTTTCACTTTCACTTTCTCACAGCTTTATCTACAGGGCTGTATAAACCCACCACGTCCTCGTCTGTCACGTTACTTGTACCCACAAATTTTTTCGGGTATGGTGGGGGGGGCGCCAGTAGGCTGATGTGAGGCTTGGTTCAAAAAAGCTTGACAAACCCTGCCTTACACTACTTCGCTACAGCAAAAAGTAATCTGTTATTGTAATGTATTACTTTTAAAACGCTCTACTCTCAACACAGGTCTTCACATAGAAACCAGCAAACATCTATGCGGAGAAATCGTCTCACATCAGCATTTGCGTTTGATTCATGACACGTCTGTATCCCACCAGTCTCAGTGTGTGAATGATGGGCCACTGATAACTGCAGCAGTTGTAGGCAATCACCATTTAAATGGGTTTCTATTGAAATGTCATGCTCTTACTGCGCCCTTGCCCTTAGAGTTTATAACATGAAGAAGGTAAAACGGCCGAGAGGAGAAACTTGTTTGACCTTGAAACAGAAAATATAATGGTCACATGAACTGGTTAACCTGAAAAGAGGCATCAGATGAAGTCAATAAAAAGCAAAATGGAAAGAAATAACTGCGGTTGTCAATAGCTTTGCCATCAACAAGCAGCGGAGGTTTGACTATTTCATTCTGGGGTGTCAAACATAAGGCCCGCAGGTCAAAACTGGCCGGCTGAAGGGTCCACTCCGGCCCGTGGGATGAATTTATGAAATGTTGTCCATAAAGTTGGAATAATTTGGATTTCAGACACATTCCGTTTTTTTTTTTTTCTTTATTCCTATTTCTACACATTATTAATCAGGTTTAATAATTACTATTACATACCGAGTCCCAGTTACACTTTATCCATCAAGAATGAAACACATTGTCTCAGTCATTTCATGAGAAGAGATCCAATTATTTTATCGCAACTTTATAGGCAACAGTGTAATGACATAATAACCTATAAACTCTAAATTGTCAAACTCCAAATTTTCTCCTTGGTTTAATATGAAAAAGTACAATTACATTATGAAAATATTTACATTTACACACAATCCTTTCATAAAAAATGTGAATAACCTAAACAAATGCGAACAACATTTTAGAGTAGAGCAATTTTAACAGTATTATATCTGTTATTACATGTTTTATGCATTTTTTTTAAATATCTATTGTGATGTGTATGTTCAAATGCACGTGTAAATAATAAAGTGACTCATAATATTGTTAAAATTGTACATATTTTTCAGGCTGTACATGATTGTTCAGGTTATTCAGGTTTTATTGTGAAAGGATAGTTTGTAAATGTACATATTTCCCTAATGTAATTAAAAATTTCATGTTAAAACAAAGAGAAAAATTTGGAGTTGACAGTATCTACAGGTTTTTATGCTGTTATTTAACTGGTCGGGTTCATAATTAGGCTGAATGTGGCCCCTGAACTAATATAAGTTTGACACCCCTGATTTAATTTATACGTCAGTGATATACAACCTGGCTTATGCATATCGCAAAGATTTACGCAAAGAAAAAAGTTGCCGTACTTCAAAGTTGCCACCGTGAAGCACATTGTGTAGGAGGCTGACATCATCCACGTACACTACAGCTGTGATTTTATGTTGATGTTAAATTGTGTGTGTTTCTTTTCTGGCTTCATCAGTGCTGTTTTCTTTTCCTTCTATGGAGGGTATGCGTTTACGTCATTTCCCCTCCCTGGGCCACGCCCCTCTAAGTCGGACTGAGTGGCAGAAATCTCGCTCAACACGACGGAGTGTAGCAGTAAACACAGCGAGACCGGGTAAAATATGGAATATGAAATGAAATTAAGGACAACTGGACTCGACATGGATCCGTACGAGCTACCAAAGAGCAAGTGGTCCACGAACGCTGACATGTGGCCCGAAATCGCGAATCCTGACATCCAGGATGAAGGGCATCATGGCTCGTTTTACAAACAAAAATACATGGTTTCATCATCACTGACAACCAGGGTCCAAAACTGGATCAGAACCAGCTGATCCAAAGTCCATCTACAGTAGACAGTGAACCCAGTGAACACATGCAGGATCTACTGGTACTGTGGAGATTTATGTCTAGTTCATGTCAAATACTTTATACTACTGCTTTGGACCAGCAGGATACGACTTTATTCTTATAAATGATGATATTTTTCCCACCTGGTTTTAAATTACATTATTCTCCTAATATTATGGCTTTATTCTTGGAATATGACGACTTCATTCTCGTAAAATTATGTCTTTATTCTTGAAATATTCCGACTTTATTCTCATAAAATTACGGGTTTTATCTTAATATTTTATTTATGACTTTATTGTCGTAGTGACAGTGTTTTTATTTTCTTACGTGGCCCTAATACGCCGTCGTAGCTTCGGGCTCCAGTACCCCCGTATCTGAAAAACTGGGTTAGCCTCAGTTTAAGTTCGTTTATGTCGAGCACAAGGTTCAGAATCACACAAATGAAGACAAAAACCATGTAAGATGCTAAGAAGAGCTTTACTAAGAAGTAACGTTAGCCAAAACAATATGTAATTTAAGGTATGATTTTACCCAAAAATACAGCATAAATTAATGTTACCTGGCACGAAACGGGATCCACAGATCCAGATCCTTTCGGTGCCTGTAAAACGATGGCTCCGACTGCTTTTCAAACCTGTTCATACAGTCAATCGCACAACAGCTCTTCCGTATTTTTATTAAATATTGTTCTTCAGTTTAGACGGTGTCGAAGCCAGCGCTGCCACTCGTCTCCCTCTTTCTGCCACTCAGTGGGCGTAACCGCGGTTACTTCTGCTAATGTGACGTCACGTGCATACCCTCTATTACTGAATGTGCGTTTGTTATGTGGATATAAAAAATGAAGCATAGTGTACCAATCAGGGGATGTCAGATTTGTACTATGATGAGGCTTCGCAATAAAAACATCTGAAACAGCTGCATTTACATGTGATGATGGAGACATGAACACACTTCACGTCATGGTAAAAATGTCAAAGCCCAGTCGACTCATTTTTTTTTTCTATCCTATGAAACTGTTCCGTTTATTTTTCATGATTCATTTTAACAATGGTTCAGATAAATCGAGTCGCGCAGCAGCGTTCAGCCTTCACACACACACACACCGGCCTGGAGCTGGTCCCACAGAGCCAGACAACACACGCTGGAGGGCGAGAGCGCGACCTCTGACCTCCCAGTTGGCACATCACCATCCTGGATTCTGACTGCAGGGTTTTCAGAGAAATGAAACGAGATGTGTGAGTGGCACAGATAAATCGTTCCAGCATTAACAGTACTTTAAAAGAAAGACAGGAAAAGCTGAAACACAGTCAAGAAACAGTTTTATGCCATTTAGGGCTCGTTTGAATGTGAATTAGATGTTTCTGACACATGTTGGGATTCTATTTACAAATCTGACTCCAATTCTCCGTGCCCCGTGTTCGTTACATTGGTTATTATCTTGACCAGAAAACAGACCTGAAACAGGATTTAAGAAGAACAGTGAATCAATCATTTAATGAGCATTAGTCGATCTTGCACAGATCTGTGGTCGCTCAAGGTTACAGAGAATCAGTTTTCCAGGCCTACAGACATATAGGCCCTGTCCCAAAGTCCACCCCTTGGCAACTAGCACTCGTTTTGGAGTCCACTCGTTTTGGAGTCCACTCATTTCTGGAGTCCACTTCGGAACGGAGTCACAAATGGCAGGGATTCAAAAATGTCAACCAACACAATGGGACACCGACGTCATCAGTAAGTGACGAGGTCGCGTATATGATGAGGTTCTAACTCAGCGTATGTTTTTGTTTGCAATAAACTAAGATGTACCATCAGATTTGCAAAGATTGCAGCTATTTGAAATGAAAACTTACATTTGTGCGATTCCTTTCCAGCTCCAGTTGTCATTTTTTAAAACGGGGACGCAGGAAAACGGAAGTGTTCGCAAACCATTATGGGCGGCAAATTCTTCCCCTCCGTCTCAAGCAACCGTCGCAAGTCTGCATCCAAGCTGACTCTGTCCGAAGGGATAGGTGACGGGCAGAATGTCCACTCCCCCTCCATGCTAAAGAGAAATTCGACACCTCATACCCTCCGAAACATGACTCCAAACGCAGGGATAGGGACGAATTGTAGGGCCGAGGGGGGGCTTTGGGACAGGATGAAAGTCTCCAAGCAAAGGATCCATCTTCTCTGGCTCCCTGTCCTCACACTGCAAACATCCAAATCTTACCAAATGTATTTTTCTTATTTCTAGTCCAAATATCTCATCGCACTTAAAATAAGACAGAATCACCTAAAGAGTAACTTTTCAGTGAGACATTAGAACTTATTTATAGACAGTAGATCTGGAAAATCTTATTTCAAGAAATCTTACCATGATCATTTTCACTTGTTTTATTGGCAGATTTTTTTGGCTTGAATTAAGCAAAAAATATTGAATTAAACCACAATGTAAATGTATGTAAATAATGTAAACAATGTAAATATGTAAATACCGTTGAAGTTAAAATTTTATTTTATATTTTCACATTTTAAGAATGTTTAATAATATTTCTCTAGTTTTATAAATATTTATATAAATAAGAGATTTCTTATTTTCCTTTGTAATTACCTCTTGTAGTTTTTCTTTTCTTTCTACCTGTCTACTGGTGCATTGTATGTTGCTGCTGTCAACTGTGAAATTCCCCCATGGTGGGATCAATAAAGTCTTATCTTATCTTATCTTATCTTATCTTATCTTACTTTGTAATTATACATTGCTAAGGTTTTAATATGTTCTTCAACGGCAGAATTCTAACACACGCTGATAAAATGACTCATAATATAGTTAAAATTGAACATATTTTTCTGGCTGTACATGGTTGTTCATAGTTTGTATGTATTTCCATAATGTAATTACCGTAATTTTTTTCATGTTAAAGAGAAAAAGTTGGAGTTGACATTATCTACAGGTTTTTCTGCTGTTATTTTACTGGTCAGGTCCATAATTAGGCTGAATGTGGCCCCTGAACTAAAATGAATTTGACACCCCTGATTTAATTTATACATCAGTGATATACAACCTGTCGAATGCGAATCACAAAGATTTACATTTGGCTGCATCTATGAAACTGGTCCTAAAACTAGGACATATGGCTAAAAATTCAAACCAGATGCAGACTAATGTTATGAAGCAAGTTTGGAAGCACTTTGGGTCTATTTTAAAAATAAATACTTACTGAGATAAAAAAGAAACCATTTTTCAGATAAAACACATTTTTATATTATTTTTACATATTTTTTTCTATACAAAAATCTGCATGTAACACAGTAAAAAGGACACGAAAATTACACGCTACTATTTTTCTGAATATCTTTTTTTTTTCTCTCACAGGTACATTTTGGGAATCAAACTAATTACGCAAGGCAGAGCGTTTCACAAAAACGACCACTGTTGCTAAATCATTCGCTTGAATGGGCAGGTTCTGTATGTGACACAAGTGGACACAATGGGTTACACGCGAAACCTGGAATGAGACTGAGATTCATGATGGGATTAGAAAAATCACTAGGCTCGACAAATTTAACACAGAGTCTTTTATAGCGCTATATAAGACCAATACAAGCCATGTTTTCAGATCAAATGCACTGACACCTAGGTAGCTTTTCATGTCCCATTTTTGGTCCCAATATTTTATTAAAAATTCATTAATTTTGGGATG
>JAPQRP010000011.1:8731324-8753569 GCA_037367295.1 Apogon hyalosoma
CAATACAAGAGACAACATGAGATGCATACATTTTCACCCTGGAGTACATGTGGACGGATAGCTCAGTAACGCCACAGTCTACGATGTTCAAATCCCAGCAGGAACGTTTGTAGATAAATCCACAGTTGATAAAGAACTAACTAGTCACAGAAACGGTAGCTTCCCTTATCATTGCTGATCACAGGGATCATGCTAATGCTAACTAGCTTCTGAAAGCAGGGTTAGGGTTAGTCATGAGCATGCGTCCATGTGGACAGTGGACTGTCTTCTGACGCCTTCACCCATTGGCTGAACACCAACAGGAAGTAGAACTTTACAGACACATTTTTGCTTCCTTTAGATCTCACAGTCTCACATTTTTTGTTGTTGTTTTTTTCAGTAAATTATGGCTGAAAAGTGCGTCGTAACTCAAGCGCTATTGAACAAGTACTGAGTAGAATATTACTGAAAATTGATTAGTAATGCCTCACACTACTGCATTACACCAAAAAGTAATCCACTACTGTAATGTATTGCTTTTGTAATGTGTTACTCTCAACACTGGTGTTTTTTTGTTTTTTTTTTTTATGTCATGTAAACATGTTTTCTCATGGGGGCGGCCATGGCTCAGGTGGTAGAGCGGGTCGTCCAATAACCGAAGGGTTGCGGTTCGAATCCCGCTCTGTCCCTGTCATGTGCTGTTGTGTCATTGGGCAAGACACTTCACCCTACTTGCCTCCAGTGCTGCTACTCACCCTGGTTCATGGATGCGTGTGACTGCTCGGTGGTGGTTGGAAGGGCCGTAGTTGCAAAATGGCTGCCACACTTCTGTCAGTCTGCCCCAGGGCAGCTGTGGCTACATATGTAGTTTACCACCACCAAAGTGTGAATGTGTGAGCGAATGAATAATGGATCCAATGTACGTGCTTTGAGTATGCATTCATAGAAAAGCACAATATAAATCTAATCCATTATTATGTATTTTTGTCTTTCATCCACATGAAATCTGTAGTTTAGGCCACAGACCCCTGATCTGGACCCCATGATAGCACCCTACAAGTGAATTTATGGAAGTGTGTTTTCATAAAACTTTTCTGAAAATGATCTGGTGTGTTCGACGTTATTTTTGAAAACAGAGGTAGGGAAATATCTGTTTGTAGGGGGAAGGGTTAAGGTGGGCACCATCCCTTCTTCTGTTTCAGTTCACAGGTGTGAATTGCAGATGAAAGTAGAAAATGGGCCCAAAGGTCAATGGAAGTTAGTCACGCCACCAACCCCCTGCACTAGGAAAAAGAACCAAAATTTTACCAAGTTCCAATGGCAGATTTTTTTCCCCCTTGAATTTAGAAAAAAAAAATTCTTGAATTAAGTAAAAAAAAAAAATAATCTGCCAATGGAACAAGTGAAAATTATCTTGGTAAGATTTCTTGAAATTTTCAGATCTACTGTCTAAAAATAAGTTCTTTATATCTCACTGAAAAGTTCCTCTTTAGGTGATTCTGTCTTATTTTAAGTGTGATGAGATATTTGGACTAGAAATGAGACAAATACACTTGGTAAGATTTAGATTTTTGCAGTGTGGTCCCTCAGATGGGCTCCTTGGTCCCCTTTAGTCTGTTTTGTTAATCCTATCATACTTAACAGTCCTGAGATTTTGTTTTATTAGTTCTGTTATTTTGAGGATGGGGATGACGTGATCGTACCTCTGTTATCAGACTGTTTTTCTATTGGTTTAGCTTAATGGGGTTATTGCACGGTTGGTTGGGTCAGTCTCATCACCATTTTTGGGTATTTTCAACCAAGATCTCCAGCTCCTCTTCATTACTACTATACTTTGACTATTACTGTTGTTGATTTGAAAATAAAACTTCTTATTTATTCAATTCTAATTCATGTGTGGTGTGCTTTCTCTTGTCTCCTCCTGAGCCTTTGTTTCTTTACGCTGTAGCGATGATGTAGTTGCCATTTGCCATTGCATCATGCACTTACTTCAGTATCTCCAACTATATGTTTATGCCTGCCTCTCCTTGAGGGTGTGCTGAATATATTACAGTGTATGTATTTTTTTTAGTATTTTCATCATCCTACAGGTATATTGTGGCCATTTGTGAAGATGCAATATACTCAGATAGACACAGTATACATGCAATAAATGCAAAAAAAGCAAAACTCCACCTCACACATGATGTATGGGCTGGTATGAATGGTGTGTATGTCGCATACAGACCCAAACATCCACCAGCGACCAAAACCACCTACTGATCTAAACTGTTTAATACCTGCTGATCCATTAATCCTATCAATACATGAAAATAATTGGTGTAAAATACAGTTTACCATCTTTTCATGGTCATCAGATATGACCCATTTGGACGTTCGGAGGCTCCGTAATTACCGTGGAAACACCGTCATCTTCTACAGCATTGATTCACCAGTAAAAACCATGGACTTTCAAACATGACAGTGGATGGAAACACTTTTTATGTTCAGTTAATGATATATTTGCTAAGAAAATCCCTTTTTCTTCATTTTTTTCTATTTCTGATATAATAACCCTCAACTTTAATCTGAGCTTTTATGAACATCTACATGATCAGTGAGTTAAATGTAGGAAAATACCTGATTTTCTCAGAAAAAATGCAAAACACAGAGGATAATATTATAGTAAATGGTGAGAAATCACTTAAAAAAGGTGCAATTTAGAAAGAAATATCTTTGGGAACTACCACAGAAGTGGCACTGAGCCTTTATTGCATATACTCAGATCAGCCATAACATTGTGACCACAGTTATCTCAATACATTGGTTCCTATGAGTGAAAGGGACACATTAGGCAGCAAGTGAACATGTAGTCCTCAAAGTTGATGTGAGAAACTTTGACAAAATTTACATTGTGATAGAAATATGACTGGGTCAGAACATCTACGAAGCTCCAGGTTTCCAGTGTCAGATCATATTTTTTTAGATTTACATCCCAAACTGACATGTTTTGGCATCCCTATGAACAGAAGAAACAATTCAGCGAGTAAAATCCTCGAGGTTCATGTGAGCTCATGACCATCGCTGTCAAACTGACAAAATTTGAGAACATATCCTTCAGTTAAAAAAAAAAAAAAAAAACAATAGAAAAGAGTATTTCACAGACATAGGCAGTTAACCCATAAAGACCCAAACAGCCACTGGCGATCAAAATCATCTACTGATCTAAAACGTTTAATGCCCGTTGATCCACTAATTTCATCAATACGCGTAAGTAATTGGTGTAAAATAAATGCAGTTTATCATCTTTTCATGGTCATCAGATATGACCCATTTGGACGTTCGGAGGCTCCGTAGTTACCGTGGAAACACCGTCATCTTCTACAACATCGATTTGCCAGTAAAACCCATGGAGTTGGATCGATGACAGTTCAGTTAATGATATATTTTACTGAAAAAGTCACTGTTTCTTCAGTTTTCTCTGTTTCTGATATAACAGGGGTGTCAAACATTTTAGTTCAGGGGCCACGTTCAGCTAAATTTGATCTGAAATGGGCCGAACCAGTAAAATAATAACATAATAATGTATAAATAATGTCAACTCCAAACTTTTCTCTATGTTTTAGAGTGAAACATGTAAAATTACCATATGAAAAGGTGTACATCTTCAAACTATCCTTTCAAACAATGTGAATAACATGAGCAAACTGAAAAAATAAGTGTAATTTTAACAATATTATGCCTCAGTTTATCATTTACCCATGTACATTATAACTTACAGATGACAGTGGATCTACAAATACATAATCTTGTGAAAACTGCACTTACTTCCCTTATTATATTTCAGGTTGTTCATATTTGTTCAGGTTATTAAATTTTTTTTGCGAAATTATAGTTACACTAAAAAAGAAAAACATTTGGAGTTGTCATTATTTACATGTTATTATGATAGAATTTTACTGGTCTTCCCCACTTGAGATTGAATTGCTCTGAATGTGGAACCTGAACTAAAAGAATTAATATCTTAGTGTAATTTTTGCATTTCACAAATTCATCCCAAGGGCCAGACTGGACCCTTTGGCGGGCTGGATTTGGCCCCCGGGCCATATGTTTGACACCTGTGTGATATAATAACCTTTGAACTTACTCTGAGCTTTAACGAACGTCTACATGATCAGCTAATTAAATATAGGAAAATACGTGATTTACACTGAAAAAAAGCAAAAATACACACGATAATATTATAATAAATGACGATAAATGACTTTAGAAAGGTGAAAAAGAGAAAAAAATGATTTGGGAACAGTCACAAACGTAGCCCTGGGTCTTTATGGGTTAAAAACGCATTCTTTCAGACTACGTTTTTTACAAGCCCCTGTGCACCCATCCCCTCTGTCATTGGGTGTGAATGACCAGCTGTCACCATCCGAATCCACCAGCCTCTTTCCGTCCTGCAGCTGTTCACTCCCAGTCTAACACGGTGTCCATATCAGCAGAGAGTAGAGCATTTTGTTCCCTGTGTCTTTACAGATATTCCAGTCCGGTTTGTTCCAGCTCGTCAGACGCTCTCCTATTTTCACACCATTCAACGCCACTCCCCTCCCCCTTTGAAACCACAAACTAACAGAGCAGGTGTCATCAGTACCGGCGTCTCCTTCAAACATGACTTCATTTCCAGTAGAAGGGTACCGAAATTACAGAGCCCTTAGTTTGGAGTACAGATAATGATGCATCTGTCTCTTCATCTTTCCCTCTCTGTCTTTCTGTCTGTGTTATTACATCAGTCAGATTTCTCTAAAGCCACAGCGCTCCGCACTCACAGAAAATAACAGCAACAACCAGGGAGAGAAAGTGCAGTGTCTTGGAAGCAGTTACGGGTTCATGGTCTCTCCTCATAAGTAGGAAACAGGGAGGCATGATGGAAGTTAATGAGCTGTCGCACTCTGTTCTCTGCAGCGCTCCAGGACAGGGCTTAATGGAGAAACGTACTTCTTTCTATCTGTCAGTCTTTAGAATATTTCTCCCTCTTTTTTTTTTTTTTTCTCCATCCTAATCTTAAGCCTGCGCCGCTCCCTCGAATCCTCCGCCTCTCATTTGTCTCCATCGCCACCACCCCACCACCCCCTCCATGTTAAGCATTGGAACTACTCCGCTCTTTCCTCCCTGACCTTCTCCCTCCACCCTCAGCATCAATTTGTCTTGTTTGATGAGAGTTTGCAAAGTGGATCTGGATAGAAAGCAGATCCGTGTCAAGGCTCACCTCTCTAAGCTCCATCACAGAGCGCTGCCAAAGCACCACTTTTCACTTCCCAAGGATAAAGGGGAAAGTGGTTCCTGCAGATGGAGTTCCAAAACTGGCTGGCGAGTAGAAAATACTCAAATCGTTGCTGCAGGTAACTTCACACAGTTGAAAAATGAAAATCAACACAGAAGCGGCACAATATGAAGGGAGGGAGAGTAGAGAATTATTTATAACCACAGCCTTCTTGTCTTTTAGCAGTGTTGTGCAAGTTACGTCCAAACTGTAATCCATTACTGATTACTTGTTACTGTTATTTAATTAAAAGTAGTTCCTTACCTTACAACATTACAGTCTCAGTTGTGAGGTGTTACATGACTCCTGCACTGAAAAAAATATGGAGTGCAATTTACTTAAGAAAAAAAAAAAAAAAAAAAACCTTGGTAACAATTTCCACACAGAAATCGTTAGTAAATTTTACTTTGGAAATTCCCAAGTAAAGATTACTTATGTAACCCACATGAAAAACCAGGTTACTAACCCTATTTATATGTCATTTAGACACCCTCAGTGTACTTCCTGTAGGGGGCAGTGTTCCCCATGAGTGTTTGTATCCCTCGTGAGACTCAGCCAAGTATCGCGTGAAGTCCGCACCTGTGGGCGACGCCACTTCCTGTCAGACACGAGGCAGAAGCAGACACGAGGGAGACGGTAGCAAAACATGAGCATACCGTAGCCGACACGAGTCAAATAAGCGGAGATAAGACATCCACAGTCAGACCCTCGTAGTCACAGACATATCCTGGTTTTATCCTGATAAGCTGTGAGCCGAGGAGGATAACCCCTCTTGATGAGGATTTGTGTTTGCTGATCCTCCGGTGAGTTCGCACATCGTTAGCCATTTTTTTCGCTAGCCGCTCGGAAGGAAAACACTATTTTATTGTGCTATTGATAAAAGTTGGTCTGTGTTGCTCAATAGATGTCATAAGATGTTTTCCCATTCTTTTTCATGACTTTTATGCACTTTATTTTGTAACTTAAAGGCTAAGAAAATATCGCTAGCTTGTATGCTAATGACCGCGATATGCTAATCGCTAGCGCGAGTTGCTAATTGCTTTATTGCTATGCTTAGCTCATGCTAATTGCTAAGCTAAAGTGAACTTTACATGTGTTTTGTACTGAGATACATCTAATTTGTTTAATGTCAATTGAAATCCTTATTTCATGTTATTAACCACTGCAATGGGTAACAGTGCCATTAAAGTGAGATATATTTCCTATTTTATAAAGAAACTGCACTATTGTGTATAAAAATTGTATTTCATTTGATGTTAAACAGTTAAATCTAATGAAAGATGGATTAAAACAGTTAAAAATTGATGATATAAGTCAAATGGAGGTTTAAAAAGAATGCATAAACTGTCCGTTAAAATAATACTGTTGTATATTGTAATTCTTGAATAATTTTTTACATTTATGGTTAAAACTTATTGTTTTAATTCATAATAATTTGCCTTAATGTGTATGTATGTAGAGGTATTTCTTTGATGCTTGATGATACATTTCATGCATAGAATTGAGAAAGATACTGAGATCTCATGAGAAATAGACAGAATCAGATGAAGAATCTCACAACTTTGCACTTTCTGTGTAGGTTGTTTTTTTTTGGGTTTTTTTTGTCCCCCTGGTTAGTCTGATCAACTGACTGAGGAATACGAAGCGATGACTTAGATGGCGAGCTCAGCCCAGTGATTCTGAGAGAGAAAGAAAGTTGGAGATGCGGTGTGGCCAACCGCAGAACCTACCCTGAAGACTTCAGATCATTTGAATTACTCATTCTGAAGACAGATAAGAAACACACACTCCTCACCTACCTGGGTAGTCGAAAATGAGGATGGAATAACTGGGTGAACATAAACACTGAACATAGACACACACACACACCTTGGGAATCCCCTTTTCATACTGACCTTATTAGAGCATTGAGTTGGAGAGCTTGACTTCAATGGGCTCTTATTATTTTTCTTCCCATTTATTGTGTTTTATTTGTGCAATAAATGTAAATGTTCATTATTTGTTGTAAGTGCTGACATTAAATGTCACCTGTTCATAATCGAACACCACTCTTTCTGTGAATAACTTCCTGGTGCAACTCCTACCGGACCTAGACTGATGTGAGTATCTCTCAGCCTAAAAGTTGGGATCAAAGGTGCTACACTTACTACACTAAAAAAATTTTACTCGCAAACCTCAGGTGTTTTACTGATGTTTATTAATGTGGTCATTGAATTTTACTTTCTCCTTCTTTGTGAGTTTTACTTTGTCTCCGACTGCTTCAGACTTTAAAATCTCACCTAATGGTAATGGCTTTTCAGGTTAATTTTTAAATACTGACATTTTGGTAGAATAAGGTTAAGAGGGAGTGATCATTGGTGGTACTTTTCGAGTCCCATAACACCGCATGCTTATAAGGAGGCAATGGTATTTACGTATATTATTCAATGCGTGTGTGAAACAGCACAGACTGTATGACAGCAGCACAGAGTGTTCAGTCATGGAGTCAAACTGAAATATTCCTTCCATTCAGTTCACTCACCTCCTCTCCCCTATAGGCTGAACATGAGTCATAGAACTACAAAACACAGCATAGCAACTTGCTTTTAACAAATATTTACAACTTGCAAGGTAGCACACCGTCACATGACTCAGTGACACTGTAAACTACGTGAGTCACATGACTCGGCACAAACTGTCCCCCCAATCACAAGGCGCATGTGCAGTCAAAACACGCAACACTATTAAAACGTACTCTGTATTTCTAGGTTTGTGTGCAATGACTATGAAACCTTTGAGTATTATGTGAAAATACATAATACAACTTACACTTACTACAAAGTTTATTTATTACACGAATTATATATTTACTTGAATAATTCCAGTTCTGACTGATACTTACAATTAGAAAATAAAAATTGGGATAGTTAACCTAATAAATATTACTATACCAAAAAAATATTTTTTTTCAGTGTGTATTACTTTTGTGTTATGCTGTGTGTCCACTACAGGGAATCAGCTCGCCTCGACTCGGGTACCAGGTACTATTCCTGGAGACCATTTCCATTACAAGATACTACCAACTTTAGAGTACTTGGACGTCATAGCAATGCTGCACATAACTTCCGTGATGTCTCCTCAGAGACTTACTGATAAACTCGCTCATTGCATGTTGCTCTGTCAAGCTGACACTGAATCTTTTCATCAACCACCAAGGACAGAAATGTCTGAACCTCCTCTATAGACCACGGTGTTCTTTTGCAGGCTGCCATCATGGATTAGCCTACCGATATATTTACTCTAAACTTCCAAATCTGTTTTGTTTTTTTTGTTTTTTTGTTTTTTTTTTAAATAGCGTGTCGCACATTGATGATGCAAAGGCAACTCTGTCTACAATGGAAAAAAACTCACAAACTGCAACTACAAGAAGCACAAATGGACAAAAAGTGGAATAAATGGACTGATTACAGAATCCAAAATGGTGGAAGGACTGAATAATGTGAATGTAATGTGTTGAGTGCCCAAGCAAGGTTTGTTTTTTGTTGTTTTTGCTGATTATATTTTTATAAAATTTCAATAAAAACTTAAGTGTAAAAAAAAAAGGGCAACTCTGACCAATCAGTGGTCTGCAGCATTTACACGTGACATTACATGAGATGCGTGTAATGAGATACATGACAAGTATCTTTTCAACCGTTTTAGAACCTCAGCCAAGCACATACTAGAAAAGTAGTACCGGGCACCAGATTCCAGGTTCTTTTAATGATGGAAATTCAAGAAGGCTGAGTCGAGTCGAGCCGGTACCACATAGTGGAAACATGGCATTACGTACAGACTCATCATAAATGGCACATGCGCAGTAGAAGTAGAGCAAAAGCCTTTTCAAACTTGAAGACATCTATCAGACAATTACAAATTTCAGGTGAAATCTCTGCTTTTGGTGAAATTGCTTTAATAATAAGAAGAAACTTTATTTGTATAGTACCTTTCATACAAAAATTGTAGCCCAGAGTGCTTCACATCTGTTAAAATTTACGAGAGAAAATTAAATTTTCATAAAAATTGCATAAGATGGGTGAAATTAAAAGTAGTTTTAATAGTTGATTGTATAGTGGATTTTTAATAAAGGCCTTAAAATTAGAACTAGGTTTTGATGAGATTCAAATTCTTGCTTTTGAAGTAAAAAACGTGTCTGTCCACATCCATCATCTCCTGAATGTTAAATATTAGATTAGTATATCTAACAAATATAAACAAAAACGATTACTGTGCATGATCAATAATGGGGATGTCCAGTGTTACGTCACGAATCACTTCCGTGTCCAAACCCCCGCTGCTAACGTAAACAGCAATGGCTGCAGCCCAGGAATCGTCACCTTTTTCGCAGTGACATCCTGCTTTGCTGACTTCCCAAAAAGAGTTATACGAGTTAGTTTAATGCCAGGTGGAAGTCAGTGGAAAAAAAGCTACAAGGTTAAAGTGAGAGTGAGTAGCTAGCTAACATAAGGGTGTTAGCAATAAAGCTAATGTTACTGCACCCGGGTAACGTTTGCGTTTAATTAGCGATGTTAGAATAAGTACTATATGCTGAGTTGACAACCTAACTGACAACACACACACATACACATCATTTTGCTTTAAATTTACAAATAGATACTAATGTTATTAGCACCAGTACTAGCTAAGTGACGTTACCTATTGATGCTATCCAGGAGCAGGTCTTTTCAGACCCTGGAGCATGAGGCGGTTTGCACCCAGCCTGGACATTTCAAACCCTGCGATAAAGACGTTTCAGACCAGAGTTAGCGCACTGATATACATGTAAATATATAAGAAATGTGTAGCTGTGTACAACAGAGAGATGGTTTGTTATTGTCAGTCTGAGGATTTCATGTGTCACTCTTTAGATCATTTGTACATTTCAAAATAACATTGAAATGTTTTGTTTGAACCAATAATGACTTTTGACTTGTTTTAACCTTTGATTATTGTTAAGGTACTTGATAGCTACTAAAATTAAGGCGTTTTGTCTTAAACTATTATGATGTTGTAACGCTAGCCTACACTAAGCTGTATTGTTCATCATTCGAGATCCAACAAACTGTATCAACTTCAGCCGTCTTCTCGCGGTAATACGAGATTGTTTTATTTACGTCATTTCTGATGTTGCAACACGGGACACAGCACTGCACCATTTTACAACATTTTGAATGTTTTAGACTATGATGACGTAGCGACTAGCCATCCCCATACAAACGTAACATAATTATTCTGTAAATTCAGAAAAAAAAATATATATATATATATTTCTATGAAGTGAGATTTGAGTACTTTGTACAAATATCTGTATGTGCAAAGAAACAGTGTAAAACTTAATTCCAAACTAAACCATCCGCTGTCGCTGAATGTGATTCCTTGGGGTAAAATCAGCAGTTTTCCTTGTGACAAATGTACATATGAAAAATACGAGCTAATTTCAGAAAAATATGACCTTCTTTGTTCAAATTAATCCCTTGAGGGCGAAGCTGGTTTTGTCACTTTTTTTTTTTTCCCCTCCACCGTCGTCAATTCGTGATTGGTTGCAGAACAAGAAACAAATGAAGCAGACGTTGAATTAAGCAGAGTTCACAGAGGTTTTGTTAGACCGGATCTGTTTCTCTTTTCTGCTGCTGCTGCTTCTCCTTCCTCCTTCCTTTTCTCCCCCTTCTTATTCTCACACACACTCTAGCATTTACACACTCTTTTAACGTGTCAGACTAGTGCGGTAGGAGACAGAAAATGGCCGGTAATAAAACAGCAGTGGGACTGTCAGTGTTTTTAATGAGCTGTAGTGTCACATAGATCTGGGGGCTCTTGCTGTCCCCTTTGGGAAAAAAGACCTTGTCCTTTAGTTTCACTAGAAACTTTTTAATGAACAAAGAGCTGGAACTTTATTCTCAGGTAGACTACAGCTAGCTGTGCCCTCCCCTCAGGGAAGGTAGAGACCCTCACAGCAGTAAAAATGTTGAACCCGTGTTACAGCTCCAGTTTTATCAACATCCTCTATGCAAATGTGTTACGATATTATATTTATTTCAAACTAAATTAACTGAAAAAAAAAAAAAAGTGCGATATCTTAAATTCATGACACCATTTGTGGAGATACAGAGCAGAACAAATTAACATGTCACTTCTACTGCTGTTCGCTTTAATCGAAAGGAAATGTTGCATGAAGTCAAGTCTGTCTGCGCCGTGTAGCTCCGTACGATCTCATTCTTTTCCGTCACCTCTGACAAAATCATGACATTTCAAATTGCTGCACCTTTCCTGTAACTTATCCAGTCGGATGCGGAAGTTAACCCTTTAACCTCTGACGTGTCTGTGGTGATCGCTCTGAATGTACGATTTATATTTTTTAATTATTCATAATATGCATATTCATTCTACCCTTTTCTCAGTAAAAAATAAAAATTAAAAAAAATCAAAACATGCTAATATAATAGACTGTGCTTTCCACAGACATCTGAGCATGCTCAGTACACCCCCACCACCTGTGGAATGGGGGCAAAACACAGATCAGTGGGTGAGATCGACTCACTATAAAAAAATAAATAAAATAGACAGTTTGGGCTTTTTTTTTTTTTTTAACACTATTTTCCTTTTTTTTGTTCGTTTTTACTGTTGTTTGCAGCATTGTGGTGATTTTCCTTTATTTTTTTTACTGTGTTTTGACCGAGTTTTGACCATTTTTGGACTTCAAAAGCAGCTGGACCGATTAAGAAAAAAAAAAACAAACACAAATCCAAACTACTGGGCCAAAATTCAAATACTTGTTCAGTATGTTCCGGTCCACAGTTCACGTTCAACATCCTAAATCTCTTATGGATGTTCATTCTGAGTGCCTTATTTAGTCAAAACCTGTCAAACTTCAGTTCCTTTCTTAGTCTTTTTCTGTTATTGACCCTAAAACCAGGGGTGCTGCTACCAATTATGGGCCCCATGAAAGCGTCATTGTTGTCTATCGTCTCGATCTGTCGGGGGGGGGGGGGGGTCCATAAAAAACATCACTTACGACAGCGTGTAAACGAAACTTAACATGCTTTCAACGTTTCTCCACTACTCTATGTTCCCCCCACAAATACTGGGCCCCATGAATTTGTCCTGTAAACACCAGCCCCCCTCCTCCCCCATCCTAAAACACACAGTACAACAAAACCACTGAAGAAAAGTTACACAAACACATACTCACAGCAGCACATTTACCTGGAATAATATCTCAGGGGTTAAAGGGTTAAAAAAAAAAAAAAAGACAACACGACAAATGCATGCACAGGAGACGCTGGAAATTAACACGTGGATGCTTACAAGGAAGCACAATGTGTCACACAATGTTGCTGGCAGGCGAAGTGAAGGTCCCACGCCTTGACTCCTTAAACGCCACAGGTCAGAGCTATTCTGGGACTGGAGCTGTGTTATTTAGCATCACTATAGCCTGGTGAGACATCGGCAGACACACTTCAATCACTGTGCAGCTAGTCTCTAATCCTAATCCTCGCCCCAATGTGACGCGCACACACATTTCCCAAAATACTCCCCATCATCAGTCATACGTGGCTTTAGGCGGAGGCATCGGAAACAGAATCTGGTGCGAAAATGACACCTGGGTCATAAGATGGATACTGCTGTTTTTCATTCAACTTTTTTGGCACTTTATGTTGTACAGTGCAACTTTATTTTATTTTTTCATTTTATGTACAAGGTCTCGATTGGCTGGTTATATCCCCCCCACTTACTTGCTGTGCTAGTTGGTAAAATATAAGCTGCTTCTACGCCAACTTCTGCTAAAACATACTGTATTTGCACAAAAAATACAAATTCCAGTTAAACTGTGTTTACTTTAGACATGAAGAGCCATTAAATCATCCTGACACATCCGCTATCCTTGCATGATGCTTCATTTGTGCATTCCGTTCTCTCGGTTTCCAACAGTTAAAGCCAAAAATGTGTTTTGTGAGACTACAATGACCTTGACCTTTGTTTTCTGGAATAAAATGTCAACTTACCAACAGAAAATACTAGAGATACACCATGACTACATTAACCCATAAAGATCCACTGTTACTTTTGTGCCAGTTCCAAATTATTTTTTTTCTCTATATTTAACTTTTCTTAATTGATTTATAACCATTTATTACGTTATCCTCTGTATTATGTACTGTATGTTTTTTTTCAGTGAATATCAGGGATTTTTCTCTTAATTTAATTTACTGATCATGTAGATGTTCATAAAACCTCAGATTAAAGTTAAAGGTTTTATATCAAAACCAGAGAAAACTGAAGTGACTTTTTCAGCAAAATCTATCATTAACTCAACATAAACCAAGTGTCTCCATCCACTCTACATTTAAGTTTTCTTAAGTGATTTGACGCCATTTATTATGATTATTATTCATTTTATTATTATTATTATTATCCTTTAAATTTTGCTTTTTTCTTTTTCTTTCCAATGAATGTCAGGTATTTTCCTATATTTAATTTACTGATCATGTAGATGTTCAGAGTAAATGCAAAGGTTATTATATCAGAAGCAGAGAAAACTGAAGAAAAAGTGAGTTTTTCAAGTAAATATACCATTAACTGAAAATAAACCAAATGTGTCCATCCACTGCAGGGGTGAGCAATTAATTTTCTTATGGGGCCACATGAGAAACTTTGACAGTTGTTAAGGGCCAGATCAATCCACCTGCAGCTCTGCTTAATATATATCTGCTTAAAAACAGTAAATTAAATAATACAATGAAAATGTGGAGCACAGGATACAACTATTTAACGAATATTCACAAAAACATTTTCGAAAACGTGCAAAACCAGCTCTATGTTTTTATATGAAAAACAATAAATCCACCATTGTTTGAATGTCTCAGTTCCTTTTCTTTTTCTTTACCTCTGACTTTAGTGAAGAAATACTTAGTGTGTCTTGTTGAAAACTGCATTCTGAATCAGTCTTTTTTTTTTGGCATTAACTGACCAACAAACCAATCAGCGCAAAAGCCTTATGCTAAGTATGGAAAGTACATGACAAAAAAAAAAACATCAATTTAGCAGATCCTTCAAAATAAAAGCAGTGCCGTTGTATTGGTTGCATGTATTACGATGATATTGACTTTTAATTTGCCAACGACCTCATTCGGGCCAGTCAGGGTCAGCTGTTGGGCCGCATGTGGCCTGCAGGCCGTACGATGCCCAGGTCCGATCCACTGTCATCGATCCGACTCCATGGGTTTTACTGGTGAATCAATGTTTTAGAAGATGACGGTGTTTCCACGGTAACTACGGAGCCTCTGAACGTCCAAATGGGTCATATCTGACGACCGTGAAAAGATGACATGATGTATTGATAGGTTTAGTGGTTCAGAATTTATTAAACATTTCAGATCAGTAGATTTTGGTCATCGGTGGCTGTTTGGGCCTGTACGGGTTAAATAAATAAAAATACATGAATTAAAAGCACATCTTGGACGACATCTGGAAACGATACAAGGAAGGTTAGTAAAGGTTCAGCAGGTCGGATGTTTTTCCACTATCAGTGTACCCGCTGTGCACATGACAACAAACGTCTCAAATCTTGACCCTAAATGTCTCGTGACCAAACCAAAGGTCAGACTGGGTTTTTGATTGGAATAAACCCTGCTTTAATTTCTCAGCCAGAAAAAAAAAGGCTCATACAGGCTGTGTTTTTATATGTTCTAGACTGTGGCTTATTTACTTACTGCATGGTTTTGATTCTGATGCCACAGTGACTTGCATTTTATATCCAATAGATCATCCAGTGAACGTCACCGTGTTCTCTATGATACGCTTTTCTAGCTCTCATTAAGCTTGAACAAGACATATTTACATTGCATATCTGCGTAGAATCTCTCATTTGTGAACTTTTCTATCAGTAATCAATAGTTGTTACAAATTTCCCTCTTCGAGCTGGCTTCTAGTTTAGGGTTTGTACAGAGCTTGGTAAATCACTTTTCTGTTATTTATCTTGTCTTGGAATAAACTTCACAGTGTGTCACAATTCAAGGATTTTGTCAGTATTTAAAACTCTAAGGAAAATATGTAAATGAGGAGTGTACTTGCTATTTCTAGCAGTTTTTTTTTTTCCTCATGTACCTTTCCTTCTGCTTTCTCCTTATTTATTTGCTTTCATATTCTATGTGTCTGTCATGTTTTTTTTTTTTTGGATTTTGCATGGACTGGTGTACTTTCCTGGTTGGGTTTTCCTCAAAAACAGATTTATTCACAAGGGACTTTGTGATTAAGGCACAGTTAGATAAATAAACAAATAAATAAAAATATGACATAATCCTACAGTATAACATTTTTCATTATGGGTATGTGTATGTAGGTGGGCTTCACTTTTGCTTTTTACTTCTTTTTTTTTCCTTTTTCTTTTTTTTTTTTTTTTTTAATGGTATATGATCCTAGCTAAACACAGCTAAAAAAAATTCTAATAAAGGTGGTGGTGGGGGGGATCAAATGCTTTTTAATCGGGACACATTCAAGTCAGCTGTGTAAAAAGGACTTTTCACTCAGCAACCAACCATGTGATTAATGCAAATTAATGGCTGGAATTGACATCTGAGGGGGATTAAAGATAGTTTTAATGTTATGTGGTTCAACAGGCAGCGGGAAACACGTGAATGTTGCCAAAATAGTTTAGCTACGAAGTTGTCGCTGTTCCCAGTCGTCATTGTTTTCCGTGTACCACCTGAGGCCATTAGTACCAATCACCTGAGCACTCAGCTTTAAGACTCAAACATTAGCAATTACTTCAATCAATAATGAACATTCTCCTGGGGGAATAACTGCATGGTGCTGTTGGGAGCACTGAGAATTAATTATGCCGTCATGCATGTGTCAAGCTGTGTGTGTGTGTGCGTGTGTAGATGTGTGTGTGTGTGAAGGTACTCAGAGTACTAAAAGGAAGCTGTAAGTCATGGGGATACTTAGACCAAAACAATGTGATTGTGATTTCACCCCCGAGCAGCAGGGTGAGTTTTCCTGAAGCAAACACAGGCAAAAGACATTTAGTCTGAATTATCTGTAAAACCTCTTTAATCAGTCCCTCCAGAAAAATGCAGGCAAAAATCCTTGATTATGAGATAGAATATGTAGGGTTTATGCAGTGAAATTGCGGGACTTCGCATAAAATTTGTAAAGTTGCGGGAACTGGAAAGATATGCATTTCAATGGAAAAAACTGATTCTTCTCCCACACCCTGTTCTAACTAGACTGCTACGAAACGAAAAATGTCTAATTGCATCCTATGATAAGCAAACATACAGATGTAAGCATGCACTACATCAGAGAAAGTGCTGGTTCTGTTTTAGTTCTTTATTTTCTAAGCATGGCTCCAACATGGCTTTAATATTCCAGAGTTACAAGTGTCAAAAATAAAATAAGTGCTTCCTGTTTCACTAAAGTGAGGTAGAACATTCCATCTGTTTCAAGGCTATTATAGCCTTTAGGTCCACAGAACATTATTATCAGTGCAGCAGAAACCATTTTCAAATGTGAAAAGTGGCTCCAGTGTCAATGTTCTCTTATGTTCCGTCGTACAGTTGCATAAGGTGCAAAACAGTATGACCCTGCTTTCCTGTAGGACATCAGGTCCTGGTTTGCTCAGGCTTTTGCTGATATTTTTTCAAATGAGCTGCATTTTTCATCATCTTGCAGGATTTTTCCTGAGGCTAGCGGTTAGTTTACATGTATGTTGCATATTACATCACTACCTGTGTCAAGTTACAATGCAACATTTTTACCCCACCCTCCAAAGGGGAGGCAAGGGATACTGGTTTTGGTTCCATTTGTACAGTTAGTACAAAGCAACAAAAGCTGAACACAACTCCTTACACCCCCCACACACACCCCCCGAAGAGGGGGGGCGAGGGTATTGTTTTTGGTTCTTTTTTTTTGTTTGTTTGGTTGTCAGCAACTTTACACAAAAACTACTGGACCAATTTCCATGAAATTTTCAGGAAAGGTGTGAGGTGGTCCAGAATAGATCTCATTACATTTTGGTGAATGTAGGTCAAAGGTCAAGGTCACAAAAAATGTGTTTTCACAATGATAAGAGATAGGGCAAATCAGGAATTTCCTTTTCATTCCTGTATACTCTGTTTTGCATAGAGCTTTTTGCTCTCACTGTTGATGTGCATTGACATCAGAACCTTGAAGGCTGAATTTGAAGACTCTAGGTCAAAGGTCAAGGTCACAATAAAGGTCAAAATCGAATTTTAGATATAACTTTTGAACTATTCATCTTACAGTCTTCCAGTCAGCACCAAAATGCTGGTCTTTCAGTTCTGCATCTTGTGTGTATAGATTTTGACCTATTGTTGACCGAGGTCGGGGGTCACTGGGTCAATACCTACAAAACTAAAATGGACTATAACAGAAAAACGAGTGGAGATCGAGACTTAGTTCCTATTATTGACAGATAGGAAACCTGGCATGGGCTTCAAAATGGCATCATGACCTTTGAGCATCCTTGAAAGGTCAAACCCCTAGTTTCACATTTTGAGAGGGACATGTCTATTAAGAGCTAAAATGTTTGCGAGGGGCGGAGTTTGTTGTGCCTGGCACCACTTTTTTGTTTTTTTGTTAACACTCTAGCAGCAAAACTATTGGCTGAATTCATACCAAATTGGGTTTATAGATCACCAGTGACCCAGAATAGACTTGATAACATTTTGGGAAAAGTAGGTCAAAGTTTACATTTTTTATGAATTTTTTAAATCTGTTTTTCTTACATTTACTTGTAATGGGCGAAATTTCAAATGTCTATAAAAATATCAATTTTATTTCAATTTACTTCAAACTTGGCACATATATAGAGGCAATGGATATGCTGACATCAGCTGGATCGATGCCAAAATGAGCTACAATGCAAGTGAAGGGCGGGGTTTGTTGTGCCTGGAGCCACTTGTTTAAACTTTATGCGGAAAAATGTGGGGATTATGAAATCATGCGTACAAATATGCTGTTATTCCGGTGAATATGCGCCCTTTTTGAAAAAAATCTGCTACTTGCAATCACACACTCTCGTTTTTCTTGAGGCACTGTTTTTAATGGAAGACTTTACAAGGATCTGAGAGCAGCGGTTTGGAAATGCATCATTCCAATGTGTAAAATAAGAATGTGACAGCCTAAAACAGATGCACCAGTTGGTAAATGTTCTTCCATTTGTTGTTTGTTGGTTTCAGTGGTGAACTTTCTAACACACTCAACCAAAATTTCTTAGGTGTACCTCTCAATCACAGAAATTACAACAAAACAAGGTGTGGGGTCAACCAGAGCATTATGGGAAATAATGAAGTTAGCTGTTCTTTACCCATTTACTCCCGACAGTTTTCCCACTATTGCTGTACTTTTGATGCTTTTGTAGTGAATTATTGATTAGTTTTATTTTGTGTCACTGTTCAAGTTCCCAGCATTGACACTTAATTTCAGCTTAAATGGATGAAACAATAACACCTGGAAAACACAGTCCCTCCATCTTAATACAAACACAACAAGCAGCAAATGACAGGAAAGAGAGGGAGGGAGGGAGGGGGGGGAGTGTAAGGAGTTGTGTTCAGCTTTTGTTGCTGTATTGAAGTTAATCTCTGTTTTTTGTAGTATCTTTCCTTATTTTGACTTTAAAAAAAGACAGAAATGTGCTTTAATTGGCCACTTTACTTTTTAAACCTGTTCTTTTTTCACTTTTATTTGAATGAGGATGTGTGCGATCCCACAGATATCTTGGAATAGGTAATAAATCACAAAAACTGACTGACTTTTGAAGAAAACTCTCAACCCATCTGCAAAATATAAGGGTTGTTGTTGTTTTGTTTTGTTTTTTTTTTTCAGAAAACTATTCTATTTACGGATCAGCAAAACCATGCTGACCCTATTCTATCATGTTTTTACTGAGGCGATTTTTATCATTTTCTCCGCTGTCATGGTTTGGTCATCTCTCTTTAAAGAAAAGAAACTTGATGAATTGTTAAATGGTCCAGTAGGCCGACTGGTGAGTCACAGCTCAAGCCACTGTCAGACACTTACACCGAAAAACAAGCAGCGTATTAAACTTTCAGCTGCTTCTGGACAAAAGCCTGTAGTTCCAAGATGCAACTGTAACTCAGAATAGAATAAAACAGATTGCGTATGTTGGTTCCTACAGAAAACTGTCTCGTATATATCTTACTTTGTGCAGTTTTTGTATGTGCATTTACGTCTAGATACATCTATAAGCATGTCTGCGTCAAAGTTCTTACCCATGTTCCAACGAGATATCATGAATTGCGTATAGATAACACAGCACTTTTAATTGGCGTGTTATCTGTACGCATTATAAGCTTTCCACGTGTATGTTCACGCTGCGTAAAATACCACACGATTAGCAGTTAGGGTTAGCGATTACGGAGATCTTGGCATACAGTGACGAGCAAACAAATGGCATTGAATAACACGCGAAAGGATGAAAATGCGTGCGTATAGTGCACCAATCACCTTCTGAACTGCCGTGACGTATAACGCGATTTCACGAGATCCGTCTGCGTGTTCGTACATTGCTCTTAACACGGCTGGACTGCTGCCTCACAAATTTCTGCTGCTCGAACCGGTGACAAACGTTTGTTCTACAGGACTAACGTGGAGAAAGAGATGGTAAGATACGAAGTGGTTTTCTCAGTTTTGATTTTACCTTGGAAATCATTTCAAAAATGCCCTTTCTCTGTACCTTTTAAAAAAGATGAAAAAAGAACTTGGATAGGCCGGAGAGCGTATTTTTCTAACAAAAGGAAGCAATGCATTTTGTTTAAATTCAAGGTCTGTAGATAGATTATCATAGACTTCTGAATGACATTATATATGAACGTAAACAACGACACAACTTCGTATGCACATCAAGGTCATAATGTTCAAAAAATTCTAGAATCAAACAAGCGAAAGTGAATGATTGCACAGTGCTTACCTCTCCCCAGTCTTAGAATAATCAGACTCGAGTGAATGAAGCACACAAACCCACCCACACACACACACAGAATAATCATCCAAAACTTTAGCGAAAACCTGGGATCAGGTCAAGGCGCAGACAGGACACACTGTGATGTTCGGCCTTGGGTGCCTGCTTGCATAAGCAGCTCTTTCTGATGGCTTTCAAAGAGTTCAGGGGATAATAGGATGACAGCGGCTGTGGCCTGGATTCCTCATAATGCTGTGATTGGCCTTGAAAACAGACCATCCTCGCACCTGGGAGACGGACAATCTGGGACTTATTAGTGGGTCAAACATAAAGTGATGGAACTCTATTACAGAACTTTTTTTTCCTGTTATTTCTATATATTATTCTTTACCTTGGTCTGTTTATTGTCTGCATGTTTGAGTTAGGGAATATAGTAATAACTCAGCAAATATCTATATGTACCATAGTTCCTTTATTTTGAAGGTCACATATTCCTCCATGGTTTTTACAGCCCATAATGAGAGGCATTATGGAAGAAGGAGCGCTTCCACAGGTCATTCCCCACCCCCATATCACACCATGCACATGTGCAACCATGATGATTTAAATAATATTTAATGTAATTTTTAATTCAGATTCTTTACTTATACACATTCATTCATTTCGCCAGAGCCTATCCCAGTTACTAATGGGCGAAGTCGGGGAACACCCTGGACATGTCGCCTGTTCATTGCAAATTCAAAGCAATCTGGGTCAGATTGTTTGTTTGTGGCTGGGACACGAGGTGGGATCGTGTGCCAGCCACAAAAGCAACACCCCAGAATCGGATGGGATATTAGATGAAGACCACCTGATCTGAAAGGTGTCGGTGCGGTTCTTTTGGTTCGTATCAGTGCGATTATTCTTTTCACACCTGCCCAAACGAATCACATCAAGCATGACAATTAAACCGGGGTTGCATTTAACTGAAGTAAAAAGCGCAGATGTGAAAACACCCGTAGTTAGACTCATTTGGTTTTTTACTACGTGAGTGGAGCTGAAGACACACCTGCACGCGCTGTCCTTTGAAACAAGTAATCTAGTTATCCAATCACGTGATTCTTAAAACGGCGCTGAAAAGAAATGAACCGCGGGGTTACAAATCAGCATCCAGCAATTTCAGATAATGACAGTGAATGCGAACCCGCAGTGGGGTGCTTCTCTGCACAGTCTGCTTTTCAGCATCAGGTGTTTAATACAGACTGAGCAGTGGGGTTTGTTTTGATAATGTAATGCTGCATTGGGTATCGTGATGCACCTTTGAAGCAGATTGGATGCCTAAACGTAATTACATCAGACCTCTTCCTTCTTTTCTTGCTAATCTACCTTGCCTGAGATCAGCCCTATTCTCAATTACTAGTTGACAACATAATTACGTACTGAAGATTCTTATTTTAGCGTAAATTGCTTCCTGTGGCCTTCACATTCAGTATGCATGTATAATACCTGAGGGTTCATCTCTAATTATGATTCATATGTGTGTACGTCAACTAATTCTAGTTTAGGAGCCCACATATATTTGGCACCCAAACATTTTGTGTATTCTAAAAACACTTCTTCCCATGGTGCTGAGATTACCAAGGTTCCTTCCTACTGCAGGGATTAAAAGGATTATGTGGTATTCACAATACCTTGATGGCTAAGACAGGCATCATAATAACCTTGTTGTTATGCATGAGTTTTGAAGAGGATCTTTTTGATTCAAGGACAGCGCCTTGTTGCTGAATTCACCGCATTGGAAATTCTTATGCATTAGGTGCTATTGGGAAGCATTGTCCTCTGGGTTTCCATACATCCAGCAATCCATAGAATTACAGTCATGGAAAAAGTTTTTAGACCACTCTGGTTTTCTTCAATTTGTTCATTTTAATGTCTGGTACAACTAAAGGTACATTTGCTTGGACAAATATGATACCAACAAAAATAGCTCATAGTAGTTGAATTTCAGAGCTGATATCTATCCATTTTCCATGTT
>JAPQRP010000011.1:8758327-8771759 GCA_037367295.1 Apogon hyalosoma
GTGCAGTAATCTACACCTGGCTTTTCTGCCTCCGTCCAGAATAATATACATTATATAGACTAAATGTCATCTAAAATCAATGTTTATTTGCAACATAGTATTGCAAACTATTACATGATCAAAAATTTTTCCCATTCACATGGAAGCAGAGATTTCAAAGACCTTCACTTAAGATAAGGTTTTTGACAATCTCTGTTTTAGTGAGTGTGATAGTTAGCTGACACCTTCACACTTTGCTGTAGTGAAGTTGACCTTCAAAGTAGAATGGATGGAATACACCTGGGCCCGGAGTCTTCCCTGGTATAAAATCCCCAACCTCGCCTCAGTACATGGGAGCTCTCCTCTACTGGTGTACCATTGCTCCTTCGTCTGATCTAGGGATGTAACAATTAAAAGTATAATGATAAATTGCAGTAAAATTCCAGTTAGTATTACTGTTTCAAATTCGAATTATTAAAACCAGGTTTAATTACCTCACTTTGAAAAATTCACGGTGATACTGCTCATTTCCTGGAGAAGCAGCAGCACTCCAGGCATGGATGCGCAGTTTGGAATGTTTGGCGTCTGAAAACATGGCGGAAGGCACCCGCATGGACGGCACTCCGGAGATTTTTCCACCCACTTAAAAGGACCAAGTCAGAAGTCTGGACGTATTTTGGATTTTTAAAGGATGCTAAGGGGAGACTAATAGTGAATGGTCAACCTGTCTGCAGAAAATGAAGGAAAAAAGTCTCTGCGAAGGGGGGCAACACTTCAAATTTGACGAGCCATCTCAGTGCCCACCACCCACAGCTATATTAAATATTTGAATGTTTCTGCCAACAGGAAGTACATTATGCATGTTATTATATTTGCTTTTTGTTTTATTATTTGTGTATGCATGAGTACTTTTTGAGCACATTTCAACAATACTGCGATAATAATGGTAATCGTGATAATGTCGGCCACAATAACCGTGATATGAAATTCTCATCTCATTACACCTCTAGTCTCATCTACCATTATGTAACATCACTCGACTCACTAATCTCTGCACTCTTGTACTGCCATTTGTTATAATGGTAATCACACCCCATAGTATTTTTCTTTTGCCAAGTTTGATTTGGATTTGGTTTTATTAAATTAGTGGCCTTCATTCAGTGTCTCAGCTTTTTGTCATAGTCTTTGAGCTATGTGTGGATGAGATGCCCAAACATGGAGAAAAAGGTTCATCTTGAAAAACTGTGTACGCTGGAGCCATCACCAGCTTCACGGAGCCAGTGCTGGTATTAGTGACTGGGTAAACTTCAGCAAGAATCATGTCAAATTAAAGGTGCGAGCAGCATTGGGTGGGACCTCGCACCGTTCGTTCCGTCTCCTGTCACTGTCGACACCTCAGCTCCACTCAAACCTCTCTGTACCAGCTCCAGCCCCCACCCTTTGCTGAAACCGCCATCACCTTTTAATGAGGCTTTTACTTTGAAAAATCCTGCTGTGTGTGTACGCATCTGTGAGAAACTCAATTCTAACAATATAATTCTATTAACAGTGAATCGTGTCATTATAAGGAGAATCCATATATATTTAACGTTTTCTACATATACTGACACTTATATTGTTAAGTCATAAATAGCATCAAAGCGTTCTCCTCTCAATACTTTTACCTCAGGATTACATTGCATAGCACTGTTACAGAAAGTTTGCACTGAGAAGGGTTTTATTTTACAGTCTTGTTATTGGAGCCTAACTAACCACAACTACAGTGGAGCTGTCTGTCATGCAAAAAAAAAAATAATAATAATAAGTGTTTTATTAAATAAACCTAAACTCTCAATGTCTGACTGGGCAGGTGAGTGAACTGTCATACAGACCTATCAATCAAAGACCAACCCAGAACACATCAAACTTTGTGTTTGACCTGATTTAGGGAGGAAAAAATTAAAGATAGATGCCTAGATCACACATTAGTGGGTCCAAATAAAACAGATGAGACCAGAATGACTCCTGGAAAGGCATGACATTTAGTCAATATAGTGATGTCCAATGTAATAATAATAATAATGATGGATTAGATTTATATAGCGCTTTTCTATGAACGCATACCCAAAGTGCCTTCAGTGGATCCATTATTCATTCACACATTCACACTCTGGTGGTGGTAAACTACATATGTATCCACAGCTGCCCTGGGGCAGACTGACAGAAGTGTGGCTGCCATTTCGCACCTACGGCCCCTCTGACCACCACCGAACATTCATACACCAGTGTGAGTAGCAGCACTGGAGGCAAGGAGGGTGAAGTGTCTTGCCCAAGGACACAACAGGGACAGAGCGGGATTCCAACCGCCAACCCTTTGGTTATTGGATGACCAGCTCTACCTAGCCGCCCCGTGGGTCAACATGGCTTTTTGAAGGTAAGTCCAGTGGCTGTCAGTGGTATTACAGCTTTAATTTAGCATCTCATTGAATCATCCTAATAAAACTGAACTCAGATTGCTAAATAAAAATATATAAGCACACTGTACACAGCTGGTAGGTTTACCTACTGGTTTGTAGGGCAATTGTCTGGGATTATAAAACCAGGAACACCAACCTGTGCACTGCCTGGATTGGCTACAAGAAAGTCTACGACTCAATGTCACATATATGGATACTGTATAACATGTTCTGTATAACAGGACACTAAGGGCCTTCAGTCAGAACTCCATGAGGCTATAAAGAAGACTGAAGGCCAACTCAGCCAGTTGCACAGATGAGCATCAAATGCAGCATTTACTAAGGAGATGCTCTGTCCCACCAGTTGTTCTACATAGGCCTACTACCTACCTACTCCCTGATTCACCTCAACTTGGATCTACAGCGGAGACATCGGGATGTCATTCGGACTAGATAAATGTAGGTGGGTGGTATCTTGAAGGATCACAACTGAAGGGGTTGAACTAGCTGAAGGGAACATTGTAGATGTACAGTTACAAGTACACTACCAGTCAACAATTTGGACTCACGTTCTCATTTAAATAGCATGAGATGGACCTCAGATGGCCAACAAGTGCTCAGCATCACTGGGAACTCCTTCAAGACTGTTAGAAAACATCTCAGGTGACTACCTCATGAGGCTCATCGAGAGAATGCCAAGAATGTGCAAAGCAGTAATAAAAGCAAAGGGTGGCAGTTTTGAAGAAACTCAACTATAAAACTTGTTTTGAGTCATGTCACACTTTCTTTTTAGCTACAAAATTCCATGTGTTCATTCATAGTTTTGATGCCTTCAGTGAGAATCTACAATGCAAAAAGTCATGAAAATAAAGAAAAACCAGGTGTGTTCAAACTTTTGAGTCACAGTGTACTTGGGGGTCCTGCAGGCGAATGGCAATCATGAGGAGGTCAGCCGCAGACAAATACCTACAGAGGGTGAGGCAGGTCCTGAAAAGTCAGCTGAACAGCCAGAATAAGATCCAGGCCTTTAACACCTATGCCCTGCCAGTGATCAGATACCCCGCTGGCATAATATCCTGGCCACTGGAAGAGATACAGCCAACGATACCAAGACAAGGAAGCTCCTTACAATGTATGGAGGGTTTCACCCTAAGTCCAGCATCCTGAGGCTGTACACGAAGCAAAAAAGGGGGGAGCTAGAGGACTACTGAGCATTACAGCTACTATCCAGGAGGAAACTGCAAGCCTCCAGGAATATATCAAGAGGATGGCCCCCAGTGACCAACTGCTGAGTGAATGCCACAGGCAACAAAAGCCCAGTAAGGAGGAGGAGCCAGAGGGGCTATCAGGGAAGGACAAGCCCCTGCATGATATGTACCACCAGCAAATATAGGAAATGGCTGATGTCAAGAAGTCAGGTAGTGGGCATTATGTTCAGGACAACTGAAATGAATATGGACAGGTCCCAGGGTCAGGACAGCAAATGAGCCAGGACCCTGTGGGATTTCCAGATCCAGTCCGACAAAATGATGATGGCCGAGCAACCTGACATAGCGGTGGTCGATAAACATCAGAAGGCAGCAGTCCTGAGTGGCAGCAACATCAGGAAGAAGGAACATGAGAATTTTGAGAAACACCTAAGGCTTAGGGAGGAGCTAGAGAAAATGTGGGCTGTGAAGGGCAGTAGTGATCAGGGGCACTGGGGGCAGTAACCCCGAAGCTGGATGGATGGCTCCAGCACATACCAGGAACAACATTAGAGATGTCGGTCCAAACGAGCGCAATCCGAGGAACACCTAAGATCCAATGCGGAACCTTCAGGCTCCCAGACCTCTACACATACAATATAAATAAAAACATCTCTGGTAGAAGACTCAAGCCTGAAGGAGACAGTGTACAGAACTGTGCAAACGTCTGAGGCCTTCTCTTGTTTTGCAGGGTTGAAATGAGCATACATTTGTTTCTAATTCTCTTTTCTTAAGATACAAGAAAATACAAGGAAAAGGTGCACAGCTTTAACCTTTAGAACCAGTTTAGTTCAGTTTTTGTGTGTCTTTTAGTTAGTCTTTAGTGTGACCCCATGACAAGAAGCAGCAGAAACAGAAACACCAGACATGCATTGAATACATAAAACATCACAGTCTCATATTATCTGAACAAAAGGATTATAGACATGTTAAGTGCAAAGGGAGATCATATTAAATACTACGACTTTGTTTTATAGAATAGATTTTTTTTTTTTTTTTTTACTGCTGTACATACTTCCCATATATTCAGATCTGACCTGAATACAGAGACTGATAAATGCATGTGTGGTCATTAGAGCTTTACTAAACCAGTGAACCTAATGTTGGCCTGAGACTTTTGCACAGGACTGTATGTGCAGGTATGACTCAGTGATACACATGCACAAGCTGCGTGGCAGATTTTCACACTGCACCTCAAAGACTGTACCAGGTTTGTCCAATTTATCCAGATTCCGTCTTATTCTCTTTTGGGCACCTGCCCTGCATCCCCAGCAGCTCCTACACAACCCGTCAGGGATTTGGGGCTTCTCACAAGGTAGTAGTGTAGGTTTAAAGAGTGTGTTCAAAGAGGTAAACAATAGACCCACCTCTGCTCTTGGCACGGTTCACTGGCACGCAGAGAACAAAAAACACAACAAAACCAGGAAAAGTCCATGATTCAACTACGCATCCACTTCTTCACTATGATAGAAGGAACATATGAGTAAAATGACAATACACTTGCAATAGTGCCGGGCTGCAAATATATATACGTGTGTGTATATATACATGATATACATCGCCTGGATCCAATTCTCTTACCCACATTGGTTGCTTTGACCATTTTCCATTGTTCTTATATGCATTACTCTAACTTTCAACATTAAAAAAAAAAAAAAAAAAAACACCATGAACTGGCCTGTGATAACATTTTAGATTAGGTGGACCATTCTCTCAGCTGTGCTCTCTCTATTCTACATATTTAGACTTGCTAATGATCATTTAATAAGGTCATCAGTTTCATACAACTATGATAAAAGTCGCTAATCTGACATTGACGTGTTGGTGTATGTTTTTTATTTTACGCAAATATAACAAATATTATTTGTGCAGGTGTGAGGATGGCCTTCAGGTGTGGATAAACATTCAGATTCATCTGCAAAGCCTTGTCTGACTACAGACTACCAGCCTAAGTGATCGAATAACTTTGTTTGATTCATATAACATGGCCGTACACATCCATAATACTTTTTTTTTTGACATTCACTACCAATCAGTATGGGGTGTGCAGCACAGAATGCTCATAGTTTACCAGATTAAACAGATTTTCTTGAGAATCTTGTCTGGCAGCTGTACTTTTCTCTTTTTTGCTTTTTGCTATTGAGGAACAAATCCTACTATATTCTTTGTGTAATTCCTTCAGAGATTATATGGTGCTCGCAGTCATACAGACTGTATGCTAATGAGTTACTGGAGCACTGTGCAGTAGATGTTTTCACATGACTGAGCAGAGAATCATGTTGTTCATGATTGCTTAGTTCTGATTATTCTCAAATTACACATTTAACGTACCACTCGCCACCATTATCTACTACTATAATTGAATACAGTCGTTTTTGGTTTATTTTTTAATAGATTAATGAATAATCATAACTTTTATCCCTTGTGTACAGTCAGACACGGAAGTCACGTCAATGTGATTATAGAGAGAAAAAAACCCAGAAATCAGAAAAGTCATGGATCTTTGGGAAAATGATAATGGTGCTACAGCATTTACAACATTCTTCCATTAGGTGTTGCAGTATTAAGCTAAATGAATGAAAAAAATGTCCTGCTGTTGGTGCTGAGGAAGAAATTATCCAAAGTGTCTTTCATTGTCTGCTCAATAGTTGTTGGGATGTTGTAAGTGGGAACATTTATTCTAACAGCATATTACTACTAGTTATATGACTGTTTGTTTTTTTTTAACTTTATTTAGATATCAGTTTACAAATATTGTCAAACACTTAACACATAACACAATACGAGAGGTTATACAGATACAAAAATAGAATACAATCATAGAATAAGTATATGTACGCAATACATTTTTAACAATTCCTATACAAAAAACAAAAAAATAATTTATTTTTCCCCCCTTAGTAATATGTTATGATACATAAATGTCGACATATGATGCAGCTTAGCAACAAGATGGAGAACCCTGGGTAATGTATGGCACGGCATCGAAGTCCATACGACAAACAGTCTACAGAAAAACAAAGCACTGGAGACCGTTGTTTATTTCCTGTTCCAAATGAATTGCAAAATACTTGCCGTCTATCGGCTTTTAGATAAGACTGTTCCTCAACTACAACTGCAACTTTATTGTTACAGGTTAATGATTAATTATGGGCGCTAATGCTAACGTTAGCCAAACAGCTAGTATGTAGCATAAGGCTTAACTTCTGTGTAATGCAAGTTTCTCATATATGGTCATATTTTTTGTGTTTTAGCACATCCGGAGAGTACACAGATGACTTTTCTTGAGCCTCCGTACTGTAGCCCCCCCCATTTTGAGGCCACAAGACGCAGTAAGTATGTTGCAGCTCACTGAACACAGTTAAACAGAATTAGCTAACGCGATACACCAGCTATAGTTTGGGCTTTACATATCTAGCAGTGTTGTAAACAACGGTTTTGTCCTCTTGATAGTAGCACTTATCTAAGTATGATTTCATCTCCATTTGTCTGCAGGAAATAGGATGAAAGAAATTGACATGGACATGTTGAGAAGGATGGAGGAGGACAGTCAGAAGGAGGCCAGGGAGGGATGGGAGAACCAGCCGAGAAGACAAGAAGCAGAGGAGTCCAGAAGGCAAATACTGTTGTTCTAGCAAAGGATGTTAGGATGCTCCTCCAACCACAGCCTGAACCTCCTCTGGACGGAGGACTGATGTTTCTGTATACGGACCGCTGCCACTTACGTCATCAATACCGGAAATAAACCGATACGCCGCCATATTGGTAGACAAGAGCGGAGGCGACAGAGTGACAGACTGTGTTTAGCAGCTGCTTTATCAGTGGTAAGATATAGTTTATATATGGTAAGACTATTTTGAAACTCTGAACCCTGCTGAAAAGCAACAATACACTGAGAAACCGGCTGTGATTGATCGGTTTGACCCTTTCAAAGACACGTGCTGAGTGGGAGCAGGAAGACCTAAAATTAATAACATCTTGCTACCACTACACAGAGTAGACCCACGGTCACCTGTTGCAGCTCTTAGGTCATGGTTCACAGCAGTGGCCGGCTGGAGCCGCACGCCACACCCAGCCCCATTTGAGCTCTGAACCGTGGATAACCTGTACCATCCCTATTGTTCACCACTTTATACGTAATATCCATCCGACAGCTGACCGTAGCGCTACTACCATACTCGGTTCACTGTCTCTGTCACTGAGTTCCTTATATTTTTCTCTCTGTTTGAGCAGCATATTACTGCGCAAAAGTTAACCCTGACTGCAATTATTAAGTACAATTATCTGTCTAACAAGCCTGGTACTCTTCTTTGTAGCTTGTGAATTGTCTTCCGATATGGCGTAAACATAAACCATGTGACCCCTGACATTAAGTGGCAGCGGTCTATAGGTTACTTCTATTTTTGCACAGTTACCAGTTTTTGCATGGTATACTGACTAAATGTTCACTGTTTTAGCAAAACATTGCATTTCACAAGATAAGATAAGATAAAGGGGAGATTTAACAGTTGGCAGCAGCAAGTTACAAAAATAAAGTGCAGGGAAGGCAGGCTGAAAATATACAATGTGAAATGTGAAAATATATGGAGAAAAAAATGGATTTAAATATCATATACATATTTAAAATAGCACATGTACATGGTGTGATATAGGGGTGGGGGGTGGGGTTAATGAGTTCAGTGTAATGTTGAAAAAAATCTGTATTTACAAAACGATTTCCAGATTGGATCTTAATACAGAGACTGACAAATGCACATATCTTGTCATTATAACGTTAATAAACCTAATATTGGCTGTGGACTTTTGCACAATACTGTATATGGTATCTGGAACTGTGTACAACTAACTTATGCATGACGTCCTCTGGGTTTGAGGGTTTGTGGCCTTTACATTTTACTTTATATATAACATGATGAAAAATGTAGAGTACATTATCTGCAAAGATTATTACACAGAAGATTCAATGAAGTAAAACTCTGCATTCAGCGCCTTTAATAATATGCAAATAGGTAGGGACTAAGAAGTCATGAATGCATACTTTATTTACTCAGGGCCACTCACTTAATCTGAGCTTAACAAGCTCGTCCTTGTCATTTATTTAAAAGCCTCTTGTCCCTACTTTCTGTCTCATATCTCCATTATCGTAATGGCATTTTTAAACATACGGGCGATATGCCGTTAGCCTCTTGTAGAGTAATTACCATGTGGTCCCTCGAGGCTTCCCACCTTTCAAAACCAGAACAGAAAGTGACCCATTCCTATTAAATAAGAAGTGATGAAGCCAGTGTCATCTCCCTATGAGCGTGTAAGAAATCACATAATCTTGAATAATGCATAGGAGGCTTGTGGGCAGATCCTTGAGATACATTGTATACAGAGAAGTCTAAGCTAAATCTACACACAGATACCTAAAACATGCATGTCAGTGGGAGAGGATTCACAGTGTAGTTGTAGATGTTAGCTGTGAGGGCACCGGCAAAATACGGAGATACTTTCGTTTACATTTTTCAAATTCCTCTAGAGCACACTGGACATCTACAACCAGAAAACAAAGTAAAGAAATATGAAGAAAAAGTTAACCCTTTACAAGGTTACAACTACTGAGGTCTTTGTGTTGAAAAGAGGTTGTTGTGAGTTTTTCCACACATACTGTACATATCTGCCATGGGAATAAATGCTTTGTGTCTGTACTAAAAACTCAGCTACAGGGGGAAAAAAATGTAGATTCCAAAAGTCAGCGAACAAAACTCTAAGGCAGGAGTGTCAAACTCATTTTAGATCAGGCGCCACATACAGCCCAGTTTGATCTAAAGTGGCCCAGACCAGTAAAGTAATAGAATTACCTATAACTATAACTATGGATTTTTGATTTTTGTTTTAGTGTAAACATATAAAAGTGCAATTTTAACAGTAAATGCCTATTTTCACATGTGCATTAAAACTTACAGGTCATTGTAGGTCTACAAAGGCACAAAATATTTAGTCAAAGGGATAATATTGTTAAAATTCCATTTATTTTAGTAATAGGGAAAATACTGTTAATATTACCCCTATTACTAAAATAAATAGAATTTAACAATATTACCCCTATTTAACTAGAATAAATGGAATTTTAACAATATCTCTATTACTAAAATAAATGGAATTTTAACAATATTCCACATATTTTAGTAATAGGGATAATATTGTTAAAATTCCATTTATTTTAGTAATAGGGATAATATTGTTAAAGTTCCATTTATTTTAGTAATAGGGATAGTATTGTTAAAGTTCCATTTATTTTAGTAATAGGGATAGTATTGTTAAATTCCATTTATTTTAATTAAGAAACTTCAGCATTGTTCATGGTTGTTTTCTTGTAAAAGGATATTATGCAAATGTAAATATTTTCGTCATGTAATTGTTTTCACACTAAACCAGGAACATTTGGAGTTGTCATCATTTATAGCTTATAATTCTATCATTTCACTGGTCCGATCCACTTGAGATCCACTTGGTCTATATCTGGCTCCCTAATGAAAATCAGTTTGACACAATCGAAAATTCATCCCATTGGCCAGTTTTGACTCTTTGTGGGCCACTTTTGGCCCACAGGCCACATGTTTGACATCCTTTAACTAGGGCGATGATCAATATGACACTAACAACTTAAAAATATATATCAAATCAATGATAAATATGTAGAGAAATACAATAATACAGTCCCATTCGATAGTCACTAACACCCTGCCATCACTCTGGACATGAATTCTCTTAAAACCCTTTATCCATGTGACATTTTTTCCTTGGCTATATCATATAATGTGGACATTTTTATCAGTATGACACAGGGAAAAAAGTACATACCTACTTACAATCCATCCCAAGGAATCCTAAATAATCTATATGAATAAATAAATATGTTGCCACTGAAGGCGTAGTATGAGCAGCTACAGCTACTTCAGTTTCTGTGTGTCCGTGTTTGAGGTGCTTAAAGCAAAACACAATCAGTGCAATTAAAATAGATGAAAATGAGCCTATAATCAGTCTTTTTTTTTTTTTTTTTTTAAATATTTTCGAAAAGACTCACAAATCGGGTTTTGTTTATAAGCATGAGACGTGAGTGACAAACCAGTTAATATGTGGCCTGATTAAATAGAAGCCTATATACTTTAAACCACTGTGTTGTGTCACAGCTACATCAGGTTTTTTAGTATTTAATTAATCCTACATGTTGTTGGATGCAGCATAGGCTATCGCAGCTAACAGTCAGCCATCAGCCGGCCCTGTTCAGTCTTAATTACTCTGCTTTGGTTTACAGTAGGATAAAGCTAATCAGTCATTCTTTTCCGCTCCTCCTTTAGTGAAACATGCTCCTCTGTACCCAAACTACATTGCGTTATGATCATCGAAGTGCATATGGATTGGACGGTGTCTAATTGTGATAGAATGCATTGATGGGCTGGTTAGTGTAACGTGTCGACCGCAACTAGTCGAGAAATGATCAATATTCGGAAGTGCAGCGGTGCACTGGTTAGCACTGTCACCTCACAGCAAGATGGTTTGAGTCCAGCACCAACCAGAGTTTACACGCTCTCCCCACGTCTGCACTATGAGAGGAAGCCGGAATAAATTGGAGATAAATCATCCAACGACATGCATTGGATAATAGGTTAACTGGTCCACCATAGGTGTGAATGTGTGAGTGAATGGTTGTTCTTCTGTATATACCAGGCCCAAAATGATCTCAAGTGGGCCGGACCAGTAAAACCATATAGCATAATAACCCGCAAATAATAACTCTAAATGTGTCTGTTTTAGTGCAAAAGTAACAGTGTTTACATTTACAAACAAGTGGTTCCAGGCACAACAAGCCCCGCCCATCGCACATATTGTAGCTTATTTTGGCATCGATCCAGCTGACGTCATCATGTCTATGCGTGTGCTGATGTCAGCATATCAACTGCCTTTGTATATGTGCCAAGTCTGAAGTAAATTGAAACAAAATTTATGTTTTTTTATAGATATTTGAAATTTCAGCCATTATAAGTAAATGGGGGAAAAAAAAAGATTTAAAAATTCATGAAACATTGAACTTTGACCTACTTTTCCCAAAATGTAATGACATCTATTCGGGATCATTGGCATCTATAAACCCAGTTTGGCATGAATTCAACCAATACTTCTGCTGCTACAGATACTTTAAATGTTGCCCATTATAGGTAAATGGCAAAAAATATATATATATTTAAAAATTCTTTAAAAATTTTAACTTTGCTGTACTTTTCCCAAAATGTAATCAGACCTATTCTGGGTCACTGGCAATCTATAAACCCAATTTGGTATGAATTCAGTTAATAGTTTTGCTGCTGGAGTGTTAAACAAACAAACAAATAAACTGAACCAAAAACAATAGCCCTTGCCTCCCCTTTTGGAGGGGGGGTGAAAATCACATATGGGCAAAAAAAAAATCAGATTTGGGCCTCTTTTTCCTGCAATGTGAATGTAGCATCAGATAAACAAATATAACTTTAAACCTGAACACAGTTAAATTGGATGAGTTAAGTATAGATGTAATGTTTAGGTGTATATACTACTAGTCATTTCTGCCGCAGTGCAAAGCATTTCAATGTTCTGATGTATCGATATAAAAGGAAGATAGTAAATGTGTTCTCGTGGGATAAGAGCATAGCATTAGGGATTAGTCAGAATGCACTCAATACTCTCAACATCTACAATAAGTAAAAAAAAAATAAAAAATAGTATTAAAAAATAGACTAGTGCATTGAATGTGTTTACAAGAATAAGAACTGAATGACAAACCGGCCAATATGCAGCCTGATTGAAATAAAAGCCTATGTATTATAAGCAACGGTGTTCGGCTACAATGAAATTGAGTTATGGATTTTCTAATTAGAATGCTCTAGCATGACTTCATCTACATTAAAAGGTGCACGAAAAAGAAGAAAAACCATCTACAGGTCAAGAACTCCAGCTGCACTTGTGTAGAAAAACTTTATTTCATTGTAGGGGTAAATTGAGGTAAAATCAACAAATATGCTATTGTAGCTGCAAATCACAACACGTTTCTGCTCCTGTTGACAAAAGATCTTATGCTACTGATATACCGCCGCTTAAATGAAAAGTTTTCTATCCAGTCTTCCCTTCTTTTCAGTGTGTATTGGCATTAGTTACAAAGAACAAGATGCGTGCACCAGATTTAGCAGAGGAGCTAATTTCCATCAGTTGTCCTGGACAAATGACCAACATAATAAAACAACACATGGATTAGGAAGTACTATTATACTGGAAGAAAACCATTAAACAATGACAGATACAGGAAAATATGCTCAGGTTGAACGGTTACAGCCAAATACATAAAAGGGGGGCTTACAATCTAAAACTACAATAACATTTTCCTAGAAAGAAAAAAAAAAGTATGAAAAAATGACGAGAGAAAAGAAAGATTAAGAATAAATAAATAAATAAGGAGGAAAGCATATAAAAACTTAATATGATTCTACTAACCCTGTGGCTTCCAACCTTTTTTTGGCTCATGACCCCATTTTAACATCACAAATTTCTGGTGACCCGACATTCAAAACAGACATTTTTTTTGCTAAAATTAATTAGTTTTTGATCATGTAATAGTTTGTTATACTATGTTGCAAATAAACATTAATTTTAGATGAAATTTAGTCTATATAATGTATAATATTATGGATGGAGGCAGTAAAGCCAGGTGTAGATTACTGCACAAAGGGAGAATTAGATTTTCCTTGGTCAGGATAT
>JAPQRP010000011.1:8771859-8784287 GCA_037367295.1 Apogon hyalosoma
AACATTTGACAGATAAACAGTACCACAGTGCTTCAGTTTCAGCTTCACAGTTTGTCATGTCTGTTATGGATTGGGATCGTCTCTCTCAACTCCCCATTTAGTTTTTATTAGTAAGTTTTTATTTTATTTTGATCAATTTCTAGACATTTCAGGTGACCCCACGTGGGGTCCCGACCCCAATGTTGAAAAACACTGGACTAACTGGTTTGTATTGGAATGATTCTAGTGGAACTTGTTTGTGTGATATCCATGCACTTTTGTGATTTTCATGTTTTGAAAACATTTCTGGCAGTAAAACATAATTTACTGCAAATTATGCATTCACTCATTCATATATTTATTAAAATAAACTTTTCAACTATACACAACAGGTACAATCTCAACCAAAAAAGTAGGAACACAAGTATAAAAGTACAAAAATCCAAGGTCAAGGAAGAAAAATAACTGTGAAAAAGTCTGGAATTTGTATTTGGATAAAGAGCAAGCACCCTGTATTATTCGCCTCAAGAAAGAACTCAGAATGTTGGCTATTTAAAGTACAGTGAACATGCCCTCTGACTGTGATCAGATAAATAAAAGCTCGAGAAAAAAAAAAAACAAAAAACGTCTCTTTGGTTTACAGTTGATGTTGTAAAATAGAGAATTGTGAAATCCCTCCCTTCAGTCAATTAACCGTAGCCGGCTCTTTGGTTCAGTTACGTGTGTTTGGTTTTGTCATACAGCCTGTTGCAAGAGGCCAAATATTATTTCCTCGTGCGGGTCTGAGCAGTGCAAACTTTAATTCCCCAAAGCACTGCTGCACCACTCAGACTCCTTCGTGTTTCCTGACACTCAGGTAAGAAAATGACAGTGTTCTCATTGTAATTCCCTGATAGCCTCGGCCTGCCAAGTAAACTCTGACAGCGACTGCAGACACTGACTGAACAGACATCCGTGTGTCTATCCAGCTGCATGAGAACATCTTTACAAATCAATGTGAATACATAAGTTTAGACACCTCTGATATAAGAGAACATAACAAAACATGCATTTGTGCTGACATATAGCCTGACCAATCAAGACATTTCCATCCTCCTACTTCTGAGACTATGACAGCCATCGTCACCTGTCAGTCTGGATCGCTCGGGCGTCTGAGACGGAGGCCTCAGCTGCAGAACTCACTTCTCATCTCATCCTGTCTATTAAAGCCTCCTGTTCTCACCTGATGCCCTGCTCTGCAACTCAAGGACTGATCACACTAACTCCTCGGTCTGCCTGACCTGTCAGAGGCAACAACTCTTCACCAACTCGTCATCACTCGCATCCAGCTCACACGCGAGCACTAACGCCGACTGGCACATATATGCAACGAGGACCGCACATATGCACGAACACAGCTTGCCTAGGCGACCAGACTGTGGATGCAGTGACAGATCATTACATGCAGTAATGTTTGTTGCTATGGAGACTGAGTCAGGGGACCCCAGGTGAGACTGAATTCGCCGGTCAATATTGTTTTCCTTTTGCTGCTTTTGTACTTCCATAAAAACAGGTTTATGTCTTTTAATAAAACACGCCAATGCTGCAGTATGACACCCTCATGAAACAGATAAAGAGAGTTTGAATGTGTTTTATGATATTTTTAATGGTACTGAGCAAAAAGGCTCATTTGGAAAAAAAAAAAGTTCAGTGTTGGCAGTTTACTCCAGAAAGAAAAACATAGTCCCTACACTATGGCAGTAATATCCTTCAGCTCTATTTAAGACATACCTTTAGGGGAACCCAACAAGAAAATATGAACGAATCACATCATAGAAAAAACATTTGAAAATAAGCCAATTATATAAATAAATAAATATATGTATAGACTATGCTTCAAAGCAATTATTATAATCAGCACATAGTGGATATGAGCAAGTATTCAAAAGTAATTTATCACTACATGAGTACTGTTTACAGATATGAACGCCCTCTCATAAGAAAATATTTAGTGGTGAATTCTGTTCCTTTTTGTACCCTAATATTAATTTTACTAACATCTTTAAGGTTAATATACTTTAATATACCAGATTTTTTTTTTTTTGTTTTTATCAACAGTGGTGGTGAAACTTTCCATGATCTCATACTATTTCATAGTGTTGACTAGATGTACATCCTTTGTTATTGTTTAAGCATTCACAAGATACTCAGAGACAATACGGATGACGTGGTGACACTGAATTCATCCCAGTAACTACACTTGCACTTGTTGAAATGATCTTTTTGGCCCAATTCCCCCCTTGCCCCTCCCCTTTACCCTTGCACTTGGCACTATCCCTTCAAACTGAGTTGCAAGGGGTAGGGGTTGAAACATTCCCCTGTGACATGGGACAACACTTTGAGACCTGTTACGTCATCAGCGGTCATCGATGCTGCTATAAACAGATGCAAAAACGTTGTTTCTGAAATACTTCCCCATGTCGTCAGCAGCTGTAACCGTCTCTGTTGCTTTTGGGCTTTGGTTGTCTTTTAGCGTCTATCAACCGCAAACTGCAGAAATGCGATCTATAACACATTGAAACGGCATTTAACGGGCAATCAAATGATTAAGTTGTTTATGAAGAAAATCCATACATTTGTGTGTTTCATCACATTCTTTTTGCCCCTGGTAGGGTCTCCCAGGACAGACTGGTCCTAGACGAGGGACCAGATGAAGAGCGGTTCAGAAGGGAATGTGTACCCGGTCCAGAGGGTTACCGGGGCTCTTACCAGGTGAGTGGCTGGTGTCCATGGGGTCTGGCTGGATCCGGCCTGAACTGGAGACATGGACCCGTCTTCCTGTAGGTCCACCACCTGCAGGGGGTAGCAGAAGGGTCTGGTGCTTAGTGGATCTGACAGCAGACCAAAGTGGGCGCCTTGGCGATCCGATCTTCAGTTACAGAAACTGTTTCTTGGGATGACGGGATCTTTTCAGGGACAATTAGAGCTCCAAAGTAGTATTGTGGGCCCCAGATAAAAGTTAGTGTTTTAACAAGATTATTTTTTTCTCTTCCCCCTAGCAGTGTGCAAAGTGTGCATCAACTGCTGTGAAGTACACACTGTGTTGGTGTTTTTCCAGGCGTGAGACTCATTTTCTCCAAAGCTGGTGGCATGTGAATGTGTCAAGACAAACACGAATGCTGTGACAGACACCTATGCAAAGTCCCAGAAAAGAATTTAATTATCTTTTCACATATTTTGAGACAAGGTCTTCCTCAGACACCCTGGCCTTTACAAAGAGAATTTAATTACCTAATTGGAGCTGAAAAGTCTGCAGACTTTTGTGTTCATCACCCCCTGTGACATTTTGTCTTGATGTTTTTGGCTGGATGTGCACAATTTGAGCATTTTACAGACAATGCAAATGATCCTGTTTTCTGTTTCAGTTTGATGATAGCGTTATCTCTTTTTCTGACCCTGGTATAGATATCCCTGCCTTTTCATAACGTACGTGTCATGTGTGCTTTTGTTTCTTCAAATTTCAACAGCAAGAAATAACAAAATTCAATAATTGTATGAAAGAAGTCTTATAACAGGAACAGCATAGTTTTTTGTTTTTTTTTTTCCTCCAAGTGAAAATCCATAGAATAAAAACCTAGAAAATAGTCTGTAATAGGTAGAAGTTACCAATGTCACACTTTTCACCCATATTTGTGGGGTTTTGGATGCTAAACTGCCAAATAGTGGAGTTATGTATGATACCGAGTATACCTGCATCCTGCACAGATGGTCAAACCGTGCCAAATACCATTAGAAACATCATATTTCTAAAGATAAAAGTCTGCGTTAACTGAACTTGACAACAGATATATGCAAATATAGCACAAACAAACGCTGGAAAAGAAGCCTGTGTGGGCAATTTGCCTTTTCATCCCTGTTTACACGCCCAACCTGCTTCAGCTGTAAATATAATCCACCAAGGCTGCACCCTGTGCCCTACAGTCCCTTTATAATTGGAGCGATGGGAGATACGAGAATAGAAAAAGCCTCCACAGTCTTGTGCCTTGCTGATCTGAAGTTTGTATGAATCGTGCTAAATCTTAATTTGCATGGTCCCCTGTACAAATATTATATCTCTAGTAAAGTTAAAGAAGCTTATGCAATGAACGGCAAACATATACCAACTAGCTGATTCAGTTGTCCTCGTTTCTTTTTTTTTTTTTTTAAACAAAACAGATCTGATTGTTTAACTGGGCAGTTTAACAATAGGATCTACAGGGGAATATTTCTGTTGAAAACATTTCCATATCTATTTTTGCCAGATATTTTAAAATGTCTAGCGAATGTGCATGGGGAGTATTTTTAGTTTGATTACTGAATAATGCAGTGCAGTCTCATAGGACACTACTAGCATCTCACACCTGGGGTAATTTCCATTTTGATTGTATATAAACAGTCTTTAATAACATGAAGTTTAAAATAAAAATGTAAGGTAATTTTTGACAATGTGGACAACAGTATTAGAGACATAGCAGGACCAATCCATTCTTTGTGGACTTGGTGCTAATTGTGCAGGGAATTACATACATGTGGTTTGACCCCACAAGGTACTGTGTTTTAAGGGTCTATTCACAAAAGATTTCGTACTAATTAAATGCTAGTGGATGCATTCTTATAAAGTGTTGCACCTGACTGCAGTACGCCTTTGTTTGGCATTGGGGTTTCTAAGGCTTCAGCTTTTTGTGCAGTTTGAACATAAATTGGTCCATAATGAAAACTCCACAAACTGCAAAAATCATCAAAAGATTTTTTTTTTTTTTAAAGAAGTTACGCACACACTGCAAAAATCGAAATCTTACCAAGTGTATTTTTCTCATTTCTAGTCAAAATATCTCATCACAAATCTTATTTCAAGAAATCTTACCAAGATCATTTTCACACATTCCATTGGCAGATTTTTTTCTTTTTTTTTTTTTTTTCTAAATTCAAGATTTTTATTTATTTATTTATTTATTTATTTATTGTATTATTTATTTTTTTTTGCTTAACTCAAAAAAAATCTGCCAATGGAACAGATTTCTTGAAATAAGATTTTTCAGATCTATTGTCTAAAAATCAGTTCTTATGTCTCGCTGAAAAGTTCCTCTTTAGGTGATTCTGTCTTATTTTAAGTGTGATGAGATATTTGGACTAGAAATGAGACAAATACACTTGGTAAGATTTAGATTTTTCCCAGTGCATAGAGATAGAGCTACACAATCACAAACCACCCTTCATGTTATTCAACTTATTTGCGTCTAGAATGCAAACTGTTTCAATATCCATCAAAAGGGATCCACATATGAATGCTACCTCTGCACCTTCCCGTGCTGTACAGTATCATACTCCTGATCCGACGATCTCCATCTGTTTTATCTCATTTTTTACTGCTTTTTATACTGCTGATCTGACCTGTGTGATGCCAAACGAAATTTCATTGTATCCTATGTATAATCTATATCAGAATACTGGAAGGTCTCAGAGCGTCTGTGTGTGTGTGTTAGCATGTTTCTGAGAAATGTAGATGTTTTTAACTGGCCAATTTGGTACCGACAGTTGAGGAATCGTCCCATCTCCACATTAAATATCTCGGCAAGTTCATAGGACCAGTAGTTTTGGAGATATTATTCGTTTTGGAATACAATTGCCTTTCAATCACAGAAGTGCGGTACCGCTCTGCGTGACGGGAAATGAAGTTAAAAACAGGACCGCCGAATTTATTTACGCAGTCCCAACATATCGGTATTAATGTTGGCGCTTACAGCCTGGGCTGTCGTTAAGTGTGTGTGTGTGGGGGGGTGTTAAACATGACCAATTCATGGGACCCAGCATTCCCGGGGGTGCCCATACAGCAGTGGAATGGGCCCAGAGAGTTTCACTTTCACTTTGCACCGCTACAACAATCATAGACTGCTACATGGATTACATAGTCTATTTGTCATTTGTCTGATTTACCAAAAAAGTAAACAGTTAATGTGTATCAACATCATATTAATAGAGTAGAGGAGGCACTGTGTTTCTTTGTTTGTTTTTTATAAATTGGCACTTTTTTGCTTGTCCAATTTATGAAGTTATGAAGAGTTTGGTGTACAAAATGTCCAAGTGAGGATCTTGCGTTCTTTTGTTCATCATATCCACTGTGCAAAGGCCTAAAATTAAAAAAGTTCCTTTGGAAAACAAAACATCTGATTGACTTCTGCAGTCCTTTGGTTTGTTTAAAGAGGTAACAGCAGATAACACTGGTCACAGATATTTTTATCAAAGCAATTAATATCCAAAAGTTACACTCAACAAAGTTATTCAGAAAACGTTTATTTATTCAGGAATTTTGAATGTACATGCAAATGATTGTTATGTTACGTTATTATCGAGACAGTAGGCTATATATGAATGTCAGGTGAAAATCAGAGCTTTATTGAACTAATCAGAAATAAACAGATCTTTCGTCATGGCTCTTTGGTTAAAAATACTGTACAGCCTATTCATGTGTGAGAAGTAACACCTTCCCTAACAAACACACATTAAAAAAACTTTATTTTTTTGGTTATAATTCCAACTGAAAACAACAGCCTAAAGCAAGACCATTGTTGACAGCTATCAAAGTGAATCTCCCGATATGACATTTAGATAATGACGATAAGCAAACATTATCTGGATCAGTTTGGCCCACAGCGTGCTCCGGGGGTCCTGTAGGCTCTTTTGTCAGATATCATCTATCTCTCGGTCTTATCCCGCTTCACGGTAATAATCTAATCAATAAGAATAGTGGAAGTACTAGAAAGCAATCTCCGTAATGTGCACTTTGACTGGTACGGGGCAATGACTCACCACAGCGTTGGCCTCGTGCCATGACCCTGAGGTTACTGGGATGTCATCCAAGTAAATCTCATCTGCATCATTGTTTGTCTTTTTTGGATTTTCTAATAAACAGATGCACCCCCCGCCCCCGTCGCCCGCTTCCTTTCCCATTTGCGAGGCCAACTGTTCACTGGCTAGTCCGGCCCAGACCAGTCAGATCGCTGTAGTGGTTTTGGCTGCGGTCGGTGCAGACACGGCCAGCGTGGATTGTTCTCACTGGACTTAGAAATGTCAGCCCACGATTCTGCTATAGCCAAAAACACTTGGAGCTAATTGACATGCTAATTTTCATGTCAGCAGAGTGCATTCCAGAACAGAGCACATTTAACGAGGTGGGGATTATTCTGACTGCATGATTTTATGCCCACCTTTGATGAGCAAATGCACAAACTCAATTTTGATCAGAATTTGATACCATGTATTAACAGTGCTGGGAGTAATGTGTTACTAAAGTAATGCATTACAGTAACAGATTATTTTAGTAGTGTAATACATTAAAGTAACGCATGACAGTAACAGATTACTATGGTAGTGTAAGACATTAAAGTAATGCATTACAGTAACAGATTACTACAGTAGTGTAAGACATTAAATTAATGCCTCACAGTAACAGATTACTACAGTAGTGTAAGACATAAAAGTAATGCATGACCGTAACAGATTACTACAGTAGTGTAAGACATTAAAGTAATGCATGACAGTAACATATTACTACAGTAGTGTAAGACATTAAAGTAATGCATTACAGTAACAGATTACTACAGTAGTGTAAGACATTAAAATAATGCATGACAGTAACAGATTACTACAGTAGTGTAAGACATTAAAGTAATGCATTACAGTAACAGATTACTACAGTAGTGTAAGACATTAAAATAATGCATGACAGTAACAGATTACTACAGTAGTGTAAGACATTAAAGTAATGCATGACAGTAATATATTACTACAGTAGTGTAAGACATTAAAGTAATGCATTACAGTAACAGATTACTACAGTAGTGTAAGACACTTAAGTAATGCATTATAGTAACAGATTACTACAGTAATGTAAGACATTAAAATAATGCATGACAGTAACAGATTACTACAGTAGTGTAAGACATTACTAATCAGTTTTCAGAAATATTTTACTCCGTACATGTTCAGAAGTGCTTGTATTACAACACACTTTTCACCCATAATTTAACTGCTCAAATGAAATAAAAAACAAAAAAACAGCCAGACTGCGAGCCCTTAAAGAAGTGATATTTTCAATCAATCAAATTTTATTTATATAGCACCAAATCATAACAAAAGTAATGTCATGACACTTGTAGAGCTGTAGAGCCGGTCAAAACCAGACTCTCAAGCCAATTTACAGAAACCCAACAGAATCCTGCAGGAGCAAACACTGGTGACTGGAGACAGCGGAAGGAAAAACGTCCTTTTAACAGGCAGAAACCTGGAGCAGACCTCGACTCCTGGAGGATGGCTGTCCACCATTTTATTTTTTTAAATGGAATTATGCATTTTCAAACACTTCCCTGTGCTCTACATAAACTGTAAATGCTCTGCTTGGGTCTGAATTCTTCATTCATTCAACTCCACAGGTCCATCTTCAACCCTGTTTCTGACTAATGACACCAGAAAGGTCGTTTTGAGCGCTGGCCCTTTAAATGCACATGAGCCACTTCAGGCCCCGCCCCTCCAGGCTGTTGACCGTGCTGCTCTGTCCTTTTCGATTGTTGGGCGTATTAATAAACACCAGCGGCTGAACGTTTTCAGTAATCGGCTCGAAGTTTGGACATATTTTCAGTTTTTACCACAACCCCTGCTGACGAGAAACAGTTATGTCGTACTCGGAGAAATGTCGGAAGTCTTGACCTTATATGTGCAAATATAGTGATGTAACTAGTTATAAAACAAAACAAATTAAGCAGGAATTAAAACAGGTTGTAGAAATCCACCCAATTTTTGCCTAAATAAAGATAAATAAAGATAGCTTTGCAGCACCTGGAGGGTTCAAATTCAAACTGTATGAACTATTAGGGTCCAAATACACAAATAAATGAACCAAAGACTAATAAAAGTGGGCTTAGCTAAATATGAGCCCTTTAAGGAATCCAAAACGCGGCAGGAAGGTTCTATTTCCTGTTGGTGTTCAGCCAGTGGGTGAAGCTGGCAGAAGACAGTCCGTTGGCCACATGGACGCATGCTAAAACACAGAAAATTTGCAGCTGTCATTATTTATAGGTTATTACGGTAGAATTTTACTGGTCCGACCCACTTGCGCTCTATTACGTCGCTTATGCGAGGGTATAAAAAACAAATACACGTCTACTTCAAGTGCCAGTCATTCACTTATCACAAATTCAGCAATAAGAAAAAAAATGATTCACGCAATCACAAACATAAATAGTATGATTTATTGGAAACATTGCTGTAGATACTGGCATGGGGATAAATAAAATGGTGCTATATACTTTATATTGAATGTTTTTTTTTTTCCTAACAAAACACGAGAACAATATTTGGCAACATAACATGTATTTTATTGAATTTCTGAGCTTCCCAGCCCTGGCAGAGGACTTCATAGCGATATGGATAATCAATAACAGAGCAGCCTCCTCCATAACAGCCTTCCGTTATAGAAATCCATCATCAGAGTGTGAGACAGTACATTTCTACTTCATATCAGCTGTGCAATGAATCGCTCAGTGAGGCTTCTTTAGGGAGAGATTTATACCGGGGCTTTCACAAGGCAATCATTCAGAGAGCAGTGTTTTGACTATCACACAGAGGAGGGAATAATCTCGAAAAGAAACGGTGGTAAATTGAACTGTCAAAGCCCAAATATGGGAAGCAACTTATCATCGAGATGGAAATGGCTGCTTAGTGAAAGTGGTGCAGACTCACCTGGAAAAAAACTCTGCTGTGTGGTGTCGGGGGGTTGTTAGCTGACATGTGTCTTAGTTTATTTTCTACTTTATCTAAAGGGGTGGTATCTGTGTTCAGAGAGCTAGGCCACATATGCACCACAGGTAAGAAAATTCAATGTGTCTGTTATTCATCCGCCTTGTTTCTAACCAGTTTATTTATTGTTTATTTAGCAGGGATAGCGCACAATACATATTGCGCTAGAAACAGCAAAACGATATTTTTTCACTTGTAGGCCCTGGATGGGGGATCTGGTGATAAGCAGGATATAGTAACACCACAACAGAAAATGAAAACCGTGCATGTTAAGACAAATGACTCACAATAAAATATTATAGAAAAAGCCGTAATAAAGTAATTACTATCCCAGCACCAGCCTCCAATAAGAAACACCATTAAGCATCCGTAAAGTCAAACAATGCTTCGATAAAACATTTCTGGAGCCTTAACCGAGGCAGGTTTGCTGTAATGTTGTGGAATTAACCCACAACAGTTATTTAGGTGTCAGTTCCCAAATTAATTTTTCTCTCATTTTAACTTTTTCCAAGTGATTTATCACCATCTATTATTATCATCATCTTCATCCTCTGCAATTTGCGTTTTTCTGGGAAAATCATGTATTTTCCTATATTTAATTCACTGATCATGTAGATTTTTATAAAAGCTTAAAGTTATATCGGAAACTGAGAAAACTGCAGAAAGTGACTAAGTGGATGGAGACACTGGGTTTATGTTCACTTAATGATAGATTTGACTCAATAGTTGGGTTTCCATTACCCTCACAAATGCGCAAAATGTAAATTGACAGTTCTTGCGAGCTTCCGGTGTTTCTATTGCGCAAAGATCGCAAAAAAGTGTTTACGCTCTCATGAGGTGGTTTTTGTGAAATATAGCGCAAAAGTGTAATGGAAACACATTTTCACACATCTGTGGTTTAGCTCAGGCCAAATGTCTCACCTATGACCCTGGACTCAGATCAGGTGGTTCTAGTTTGTTTAGGGCGATAGTCACTGGCTGCTTCCTGAGGGCTTGACAAGTCTGGTCTCACGAGAGGTTCAACAGCAGTTCATTAATCATTGCTTGGGTCATTTGGAAATTGTAGATCCAGAACTGGGTGAGTTCCTGATGTACAGTTCTCTCCCAGGAATCCATTCTGCGTAATAAGGACTTTACTTGGGACGATTATACATTCCTCCTTCTAGTAGCAGTAGATGAAGCCACACTAGAGCCAACACCGTGGAGGTTTGGAAGGAAACTCAGAGCGTCCATCTTCCTTGCAAGAACTACACAGTATTTTACGAGAATTATGGCAAGTCACGAGACGGGACTTTACTGGAATCACGCATCAGAAGCCAAACACTCTTCAACTGAAACACCTACAAGTAGCACTTTGTTGAAATTGTAGAAATATTGCTTTTATTTTGTACTTTAACGGAAACCCAGCTACTGATCCAACTCCAAGGGTTTTACTGGTGAATCAGTGTTGTAGAACAGGGGTCACCAACCCTGGTCCACCAGAGCCACTATCCTGCGTGTTTCAGATGTACCCCTCTTCCAGCACACCTGATTCAAATGATAAGCCTATCATCAAGCTCTGCAGAAGCCTGATAACAACCTGTCAGGTGTGCTGGAAGAGGGAAGCATCTAAAACATGCAGGATAGTGGCTCTGCAGGACCAGGGTTGGTGACCCCTGTTTTAGAAGATGACAGTGTTTCTATGGTAACTACGGAGCCTCTGAACGTCCAAATGGGCCATATCTGATGACCATGAAAAGATGACGAACTGTATTTTACACCAATTATTTACATGTATCGACAGGATTAGTGGATCAACAGGTTTGAAACAGATCAGTGGACGGTTTTGGTTGCTGGTGAATGTCTGGGTCTTTATTGGTTAAATTCAACACTCCGTCCTCCGTGGTGGAGGCTCGGTTTGACCTGGAGCCGACTTCACTGCATGTCGTCACAAAATGTTTCAGAGGTAGCAGAGTTCAAGCCGTGTCCCTTCAATCTAATACTTAGAATATGTGACGCTGCAACAAGGCCACACATCATCTTTAATGACCTTTTAATGATGACGGATGTTTGAATTTCACTGTCATCCATTGTAATTTACACACTCAGACGACAGGTGGACACAACTGTATAAATCTGGAAAACACAGAATATGTTACTGCTGGAAATGAAGTTTATTAGAAGGTGCAATGTGCATGCATGTTTTAATGGGATAAATATGGTGTGCGTGTATTATTTAAACTACCTCCTAATGCTGCCAATATGTGTCTCATACGTTATTATGCATTTGTATTGCAAATATGGAGCTTTTTTTTTTTTTTTCATTCCTGTAGTTTTACACAAATGCATGAAATACAGATATACAGTACTGTGCAAAAGTCCTTGGCCAACATTAGGTTTGTTGGTTTAGTAAACTTCTAATATCCACACATAGGCATTTCTCAGTTTCTGTATTGAGATAAAATCCGGATGCATGTGAAGTACAGGTGTGCTCATAAGTTTACATACCCCAGCAGAATTTGTGATTCTTTCACCATTTTTCAGACAATATAAATGATAATACAAAAACTTTTCTTTCACTCATGGTTAGTGGTTTGGTGAAGCCATTTATTATCAAATAAATGTGTTTGCTCTTTTTAAATCCTACTGACAACAGAAAC
>JAPQRP010000011.1:8807423-8818148 GCA_037367295.1 Apogon hyalosoma
GTCGTCTTTACTTCCTGTTCCCTGATCTTTCCCACCTGTGTGATCACCTTTCCCCGCCCTAATGTGCTGCACCTGTGTCTCATTGGCTCCCTGTGTGTATTTAAACCCTGTGTTTCCCTCCAGTCAGTGCCAGTTTGTTGTCTTCCTTGTGAGTCCCTTACCAGCGTTCCTGCCTGCTATCGGTCCGGTTTGTTCCCTCGTTCCTGAGCCTTTGCCTCATCCCTGTCGGTACCTCTGCCTCCAAACCTGCTGCTACGTTTTGACCTTTGCCTGTTTTCTGGACCCTGAGTAAGCCTTACCCTTATGTGCTGTTGCCTGTTGGATTGCTCTCCTGTTTTTGACCTGGACCGTGTTTTTGACACTGTCTTTTCCCCTTATCAGTACGGTGACGACTGAGACGGGGTTAGTCCGTGTTACCTGTTGCCCAGTCCTCTGTATGGATTACCAGTGTCTCCCTGGACTCGTGTGCACTGAAGATTCCTGTTTCGCATATTTTTGTACAAGGAACTTCTTGAGTTTCCTTAATGAATATTATCTTTTATATTGGTCTTTGTATTTGGGTTCAGTTTTCTGATTTGGAGCCTGACAGGAACTGCCATTAAAAATAGCACTGAGTCATTACGGGTTAGCTGTGCAGTTAAGTTCCTTCCTTTCGGATATTTACTGCAGCGTTTCCTCTGGTTCAGCTGCAACAAGTTCTTACCGTAACTGATGCAGTGAGTAGCTTCTCGTTTCTTAAACAACCATCAGTTCGATAGAGCGTAAAGACCGAACAATGCCAGGATTCATCGGGCTCACACGGCTTATTAAAGACTGGTTCAGGGAGCATGAGACATCATTTTCACACATGGATTGGCCCCCGCTGAGTCCAGACCTGAACAACACTGAAAATCTTTGAGATGTACTGGAGAAGACCTGATGCAGAGGTACGAATCCCCCGCCATCGATACGGGATCTTGGCACACAATTAACGTAACTACAGGTGACATTTCCTGGTACATAGAAATGTGTCTCGTAATCGACGCTAAAGGCGATCCGACAAAATGTTGCATGTAGGATTTGTGCAGACCAGGCAGTGAATAAAGCTCCGATATTATGAGAGATATTTTAGATCTGTGGACACACGGATAAACTTCTGCTTTATCTGTGAATATTTATAGGTCAATAGTCTGATGCAGTTGAATCCTGCTTTTTTTCATACAATTATACACCCCTTCCTCTTCAGTGATATTTGTATGCGGTTAAAATATCAACACGTTAACGATTGTGAATATTATCTACTCAAGCTTTGAATTTAGTTCTGACATCTAAGACTACCCAATATATGCATTCAAACTCACCTGTTAAAGGAGTGATATTTGGCTTTTTTAAATGGAATTATGCATTTTCAAACATTCCCCTGTGCTCTACATAAACTGTAAATGCTAAGCTTGGGTCTGAATTCTTCATTCATTCAACTCCACAGGTCCATCTTCAACCCTATTTCTGACACCAGAAAGGTCGTTTTGAGCGCTGGCCCTTTAAAGCATAAGCCACTTCAGGCCCCGCCCCCTCCAGGTTATTGGCTGTGCTGCTCTGTCCCGTTCAACCAACAACTGAACATTTTAGGTAATCGGCTCGAAGTTTGGACGAATTTTCAGCTTTTACAACAACCGCTGCTGCTGATAAACGATTATGTCGAACTCGGAGAAATGTTCGTCGGAAATCTTGACCTTATATGTGCAAATGTAGTGATGGAACTAGTTATAGACGTAGCAAATTAAGAAGGAATTGAAATGTTGTGGAAATCCACTTGAGTTTTACCGGAATGAAAATGGATAGCTTTGCAGCACCTGGAGGATCCAAATTCAAACTGTATGAACTATTAGGGTCCAAATAAATGAACCAAAGACTAATAAAAGTGGGTTTAGATACATATGAGCACTTTGAATATATGTGTTTGATCAGCTGAACTTGTGTTGAGAAGGCAAGGACACAGCCATCAAACCATCCACTGATCTAAACTGTTTGACATCTGATCCACTAATCCCATCAATACATGTAAACAATTGGTGTAAAATACAGTTTGTCATCTTTTCATGGTCATCCGATATGACCCATTTGGACGTTCAGAGGCTCCATGGTTACCGTGGAAACACCGTCATCTTCTACAACATTGATTCACCGCTGAAACCCGTGGAGTTGGATCAATGACAGTGGATGGAGATGTTTGTTTTTAGATTCTGTTATTACTAGATTTGCTAAAAAGCCTTATTTTTTTTCTGTTTTTGATATAACAGGGTTCCTATAAGTTTAATTTAAGACTACTTAGACCAGAATTTAACGCCCATTTCACAGCCATACTGACAAAAATTTGTGACTCCTAGAATTTAGGAAAATGTATTTATTTACTCCAACATCTTAATTCCCACTGTTCCGGGTCATTTCTCCAAAGTTAATAATTAATTGCTAATTTCATTATAAATTGTCGTGTTGGAACAGATGGAACCGAATAGACTAACATTACTGTCTTTGCAGCTTAGGCATTTAATACACACATTTAAACACAAGACCTACCATATCAAATGTAATACCTTTTTAAGATATTAAATGCAGATTTGTATATTCAAGACTTAAGACCCTGTATAATAACCCTCAACTTTAAACTGGGCTTTTATGAACATATACAAAACCTGTGGATTAAATACAAGGACAAAAAATAAATCAGATTTTCATTGAAAAATAAGGGTGGGCGATATTGGGGAATTTTGGTATTGATCTGATACCAAGTAAATACAGGGCCAATATCGCCGATACTGATCCTTTTTACTTGAAATGTCATGATCATTTAATAATTTTGTGATTTGTGCCTTTAGTTAGTTGATTATGGTAAAACAGAGGACAAAGAGTTTAGGCAAATAAACATGTTTTTTTTTTTTAATTAACTAACTACAATATAAAACACTGTAACAGTATAAAAATAATAAAATAATTCCCCTTTTAAATTTGTGGTGTTACCTCAGAGGCAAATGACTTTATTCCCCGTCAGCTGCAGTGAATAAGCTCCACACAGCGCTTCCCTTTCTTTCCGCCATCACAGGTTGTAAACAGACTTGGACAGAAGCAGCGCTCGCATGAACGCTGCGAGGAAATTCGACTAATTTTCTGAACGCATAGAAGAGAAACTGCAACAAAAGTACCGGGACCGTGCATATTTATGAACATTGTTGTATAAAAAATACACCCATGTAAATATGCCAGAATTAGTAAAAATAACTAAGGGTTGGCGATACTGGCAAATTTTTTTTTATCGATCCAATACCAAGTAAATACAGGGCTAATATCACTGATACTTTTTACTTGAAATGTCATGATCATTAATAATTTTGTGATTTTTACCTTTAGTTTTAGTTGATTATGATAAAACACAGGACAAAGAGTTCAGGGAAATAAACATGTTTTTTCTTTTTTTTAAACTAACGACAATACAAAACAATTTAATAGTATAAAAATAATAAAATAATTTATCTTTTACTATAGACAATTGTTTCAGAAAAAGTCAGTAGCCTAGTGCAAAATAACAAAAGCAACAATGTAACAAAAATATAAATGTACCAATGTCAACAACACAACAAATAAGACTTTCCAAAGCGCTGACTCTCCGCTTTTTTTTTTTTGGGGGGGTGAACTCTGTAAGGAAATTCTAGGAATTTTCTGGATGTACAGAACAGAAACTGCAACAAGTATCGATCTCATCACACTAGTATCGATCCAATGCCGATACTCACCTTGGCACCAATACTATCAATATTTAGATCGCTACACCCAGCTGTACTGAAAAAAACACAAAATGCAGATTATAATTAATATTATAATAAGTGGTGATAAATCACTTAAAGGTTAAATATACAGAAAAAAAATGTGGAAAGTGCCACAAAAGTAGGTCTGAGTCTTTGTGGCTTAAGTGTGACAAGCTGATATATGTAAATATGCACAAGATGTGTTTGCGTGAACCAACTATCCAAACAAACGGCGTGTAGCCAAATAGCCGCTTCATCACCTATTGCAGGCACAAATTACTTCAGCTCCAAGTGTAATCCACCAAGGGTTGGCTGCCTCGCACCCTTAAGCTCCTCTCTAAGTGGAGCGTTGTCTGATGTGATCTGAGAATCAAAAGTGGAAACTGTCTCCTTCACTTGTCCGACTTGCTCATAATGATGCTGAGCCGTTTCAAAGCATTTTTGTCACCGTTTTTAGATGATTTTTACATGCATTATAGAGTTTTGAAGGAGCTGTGTTTTGACAGATTCTCAATTTGCACAACCTGATTTAGGAAAAGTGTGGGGAAAAGATGAACTTTTGCAAACTTCATGTTGACACTGAAGAAGAAAAAAAGATTCATCCTGTTTGTCATTTTCTATTCACTGTCTGTTAGGTATTATGAACTCAGCCTGGTCACACTTTTTTTTTTTTTTTTTTTTTCTGTCCAAAGCTAAGACCAGCCTCAGTTAATATATTTATGTAATTCCCACTAGCTGATATCCCATTCTCTTTTGCACATTGATATTTGCCCATTAATATTTCCTGCAGCACTGGCCCAGATCACTCACAGGATTACAGGCCATTTAATCTAACCTTTGATATTCAGTGCGATTTTTATTGTAGTGGATGTTCAACTAATGGATGTCCCTTTACCTCTCCACATTTCCATACTTAATTTATGCATTGTATAAAAAAAAAAAATTGATGACTAGGTTAAGTTATGTGTTAAAATGATAAAGCTATGAAAAGTGTGATTTCTTAACCATTTAATGAATGGTTTGTATAGTTCATGAAAAAAAAAAATCTCTTCTAGATTAGAATAATCTGCTTCATTTGTTCTGTGAGTGGGCTGTTAACTTTACACAGAATTCATTGTTCCGGAGTTCAAGGTCCAATGAACATCACTGCACTGTTATAATGCATGTAAAATATGCACTGTATGTTATACATTACATGAAATGAATTAAAATTTGATGTAAACAGCATGTGAAGTGAAATTTGGCAATGCATAGATGTATTACTAATGGAAGAGTAAAAATTAAAAAAATTTAAAAAAAAAAAAAAAAAAAAGCAAAAATAGGATTGTGTATGAGACCAAAAACCAAAAAAAATACCAAATTCCACCAGGATGCCACGATGAAACTGAGGCCAAACCTGAAAACAAAAGTCCTGATTTTTTCCTATGATTTGCATTTCAGAACAATTCATGAAGATGAAACAATACGGTAATGGACACAAGTACAAAAACAAACACAAAAAAATATCTGTGATGTGGTTCATGTGGCCAGGAGGCAGGTTATGTTTTTACAGGTTTTTCAGAAGATTGACTAAAGGAAATGCAAATTAATTTGCACTTCTATCCACTGCTATGAATATTAAAAGGTGGAATCATCAAGATAAACAGCTGGTGGTGCTGCGTTGGGTTGTAATGTGTTAAATTTCCTGATTTGATGACCAGCGGCGTTTTGGCTGCATAAATGCTTTATTATAATTGAAAGTTGAACTGATTTTTAAATTTAAATGGAAGTTTGTGCAGAAAGTCAGAGCCACATATACCACAGGGAAATTGTTTGCCAGGAAGTGAATTCTCCTTATGGTGATTAAACATAAGTGGATTAGTGTCATCTTTCATTTCAGTACCATGATAGACACCGTGTTCAGTTCACATTTATTTACAAATCATTTAAAATACGTATGCAACTTATATTCATAATTTCTGCAAGATATGATTTTATGAAAGGGTAACCCCAGAAGCTATCCATGGTTTATAAACGGGGGCCAAGACATAAAGCAAACACAAATAGCGATTGTCTTCATAATCAGTTGTACTAGCTAAGCTAAAACCTAACCCTTGCTCTAAAACAACCCAAAGTCATTCCATAAATACAGACAGTATAGAATTTAGACGGTATCAGCACATCAGGCACATGAGGCATTAGGGATGTAACAATTAGAAATGCTGATGCTACGATCATCGTCAAAGAAATAATCAATTACTACGATTATTTTGCGGGGGTTATACACTACCAGTCAAAAGTTTGGACTCACCTGGTTTTTCTTTATTTTCATGACTATTTCCATTGTAGATTCTCACTGAAGGCATCAAAACTATGAATGAACACAGATGGAATTATGGAGTGAAAAAAAGTGACATAACTCAAAGCATGTTTTATATTTTACATTCTTCAAAATAGCCACATTTTGCTGTTATTACTGCTTTGCGCATTCTTGACATTCTCTCGATGAGCGTCATGAGGTAGTCACCTGAAATGTTTTCCGACAGTCTTGAAGGAGTTCCTAGTGATGCCGAGCACTTGTCGGCCATCTGAGGTCCATCTCATGCCATTTAAATGAGAAGGTGAGTTCAAACTTTTGACTGGTAGCGTACGTAGGGGTGCGGTCTATGCCACGCGTACGTCACAATGTGTCCGCTCAGACCATACGACCCTATGTCCCTTTGCAAAGTGAAAGTGAAACTTAACACACGTTACTAATTCCTCTACATCTCCCATTGTTGTGAAGCTCATTTACCTTTTCCCTACCTCCTGAAACTTTGCTAACTTTCATTCTCATGCCCCCCCCACCTAGAAGTGGTCCCCCTTACAGGTGCATCAGACTATTTTAAATGCAGTTTGCTTTGTGATCAAACAGTGCCATCAATTCACAAGTTCACCCCCCCCGAAGCTTGTATGACAGTCTGAGCTGCTGGAGAAGAACGGCCTTACTCTACCAAAGCTAAGCAGTCAGATTGTTGTAAAGAAGTTGGACAATGTTAGCGTATGTGACGGTAGTGAACGCAAACTCAAAAGAAACAAAAGTGAGCCCGCATCAGAAAATGTATTTACACTCAAGATGATTCAGAAATACGTCCGACCCTTGAGACAGACGCTCAGCTCGTTCCTTCTCTGTCATTTTCACTTGTGGAATGTTGAATGCCGCTTGTGTAACGTTGCTTTCGTTCCGTGCTGGAAGTGCATATTGGCGTGCCTTTGGTTCCGCTCTTAATCTACTGTACTTTATGAGACAGTCTTTGGCAGCCTTGATGATGAATTAACCGTGATGTTTAAAATCGTGATCAAACATAACACCACGACATCGTTACAACCTGACATGGTATAAGTCAGCGTACTTCCACAGCCAGAGCTAACATAGAAACTGAGACAGGAAAAGGTCTGGTTTTTACTTGGAAGAGTTAAGAAGTGGGCTGAAACGTGACAGCAGAGGCAGACCTCTAACAACAAAACAAGACAGGCAGAAGGCCGGAAGACTTCAGCAGGTGAGTGGGAGACTGGACGGTTACAAAGCTGGAGACTACGGCTGACAGATGGCACTGGGGAAACCAGAAGGAACTGCACTGGAAGCTGAACAGCTGAGAACAGTTGTCGGTGGCTGGATTATAGCCTGGTGGAGTAGCAGAGGTGGGGAGTCAGCTGACAAATGCATGACTGAAATGTAAGCAGAGGATGATGGGGGACGCTCTTCGGTAGCAGGATGGTTGTGTGGGCAACAGGGTTGGGAGTAAGGCGTTACAAAAGTAATGCATTACACTAACAGATGACTTTTTGCTGTAACGTAGTAGTGTTAGGCATTATTAGTTAATTTTCAGTAATATTTTACTCAGTAGATGTTCAATATCACTTGAGTTACAACACAGGTTTTACTCATGAAAAAAAAAAATACAAGACTGTGAGACCCTTAACCCTGTAAACCTTGAACCATTAAATCACTGACAGAAAATTCCAGTTCTTTGAAACTGGAGCCTTTATTGGTCCCTCTGAACAACCTTTTTTTTTTTTTTTTCCCAAATATCAGTTTCTATGTATGAGTTCCAATGTTGTATCATACTTGATACATCAGGTCTCAGTGCTCAAATATTATTATTTTTGAACAAACAAAAATATAACACAAACATGTCAAACAAATTGGTAATTCCTTTTCTAAATTGTCAAAGTTCTTCCTCCTTCCTCATTAATGTCAGTCTTGTAGTGTCACTGGAAAGGCCTCTAGTGAACGAATCCCTCCCCCCCAGTGGATTATCTGTGTATTGCATGTATCTAATTGTATACATCAGGTTTTACAAGAAAAAACATTTCACACTGATCATGTAGAGGGCTTCAAAACTCATGTATTAAATATGATACGTTCAGTGTTATAGGATTAAGGAATCAAAAATGCATCTGTAAAGTTCTATTTCCTGTTGGTGTTCAGCCAATGGGTGCAGACGGCAGTAGACAGTCCATTGGCCACATGGACGTATGTTCATGACTAACCCTAACCCCTGCTTTAAGAAGCTAGTTAGCATGATGCCTGTATTAGCAATGACAAGGTAAGCTAATGTTTCTATGACTGGTTAGAATTCTTTATTGGTTGCGGATTTATCTACCAACATCCCCCGCTTTGAACATGTAAAATGCCGAAAAAAATGTAAGCGCTCCCATTGGGATTCAAACATCGTAGACCGTAGCGTTCCTTACCGAGCTATCCGTCCTCACGTACTTTGGCTCCCCTGTGTCTTGTATCGGGGAGGTTGGGTTCTACTGCGCACATGCCGTTATTGACCAGAGTCTGTATGTAACTCAAAAGTAATCCAGGATTCATGTAGCGCATAACGAACCTGAGACAGTAATCTTGTAAGGTGAGAATTACTTTTAAATAAGTGACAAGTAATTTGTAATGGATTACAGATGGAAGCAACTTGGCGGGGGCAACCAGGCCAGCTGAGATCGCCTGGAAACACAAGGGGAAGAACCTAGCTCTGGGTACTTTGACATGAACAGAGCCTGGGTTTACAGCTAGCCCCAAGCAAGTTAGTGACAGCATATGGAAATCTACCCAGTCATCCATCCGTCCCTTTGTTCATTCTACTTAATTAGAGAACACTGACATTGCCAATCCGACTGCAGGCGGAGGCCAAGCTGACTCTGGAAAATGATCAAGCTGTGGGTGATGGCTGGTTCACACTGAAGTCATACTAGTCACTGGAACAGGAAAGAGGGAGGAGGTGAGCTGACACTGGAGAGAGCTGGGGCGTGAGGGTAGGTGATACTGGAGGGGAAACAAACTGTACACAGAAAGCATCACAACGCCAAAGGATGGCAGTCTTACAGATAGGGGAATACGAGCATGAGGGAAAAGTAGAGAATTTTACTAAAGTAGGATAGGCGGTTAATGATGGTCTTGAGCGTAAATAGATTTTTGCATGTTCATTTACTTGATGACTGTTAAGAAAAGTCTAGAACGGGGGTGTCAAACATATGGCCCGCCAAAGGGTCCGATCCAGTCCACGGCAAACCGATAGAAGTCGCATTTTATGTCCACAAAAAAATCGGATTTCACGCAAAAATCCGAATTTTGCATGAAGACCTGCTGTCTGAACGTAGCCTGAATCAGTTTTTCCCAACCTTTTTGAGCCACGGCACATCCTTTACGTTAGAAAAAAAAAAAATCACAAGGGACACCACCGAACAAAAACGTCACAAAAAGTGTCGCGGGGCGTTTGAAAGAAGAAAGCAGAGAGGGGTGTGTCAGCGACCCCTCGGACGGACGCTTACGGATTGAGAGGTCTGGTCCGTCGTATAATAGTATGGGAGGCATATCAACCCAATACAAGAGGTTCGGGTAACCTGCTGATCCGGGGCTTTATCAATAGAACGCACCGCATCGGGGCCGGTTCACTTTCACTTTGCAAAGGGAAACTGGAGACTGTTGAAGAGTGGATCACTGGTGTGTGCAGTGTACGTATCTATATCACGCTGCTCCCTTAGAGTGCTAATAAGGTGAAATTGGGTAATTTTTCACGGCACACTCGTTGGGAAACACTGGCGTCAATCATCACTATATGGACAAAAGTATTGGGACACATTGAATTCAGCTGTTTTCTTTTCTAACAGGGCTCTGGGATACAAAACAATGACACATCATAATAGAGTTCTATATTGTGATAAAGATCATTGCATTGTAGTGGTCAGTTTGAGGCATTTTAGAAGCACAGATAACAATTTAAACCAGAGATGATTTTTACCTAATTTCTCTCAACATTGATGGATTCATTCATTTTTTTAATCTATGACTATTATAGTGTTCTACAGGTAAATTTCTAAAATATTTTTCATACTCTGACTGTAAATAATAATTTCTACCACAACTAACCATCTACTTCACATCTCACTTTAAGGAAATAATGAAGCTTATAAACTATACGAACAAAAATATTGGGACACATCATGGCTACAGCTCGTAAGATGTCCTGTTCATGCTGATTTGAGATGCATCAATATTTATGATATTGCAATATAAACCTATATTACGACATTTGTCATTATTGTTTTGTATCCCAGACCCCTGTTAGAAAAGAAACACCTAAATCCAAAGTGTCCCAATATTTTTGTCCATGTGGTGGATGATTTAGGCAGCTATGCTATGAGGCCAAGAAAATGCAAAATGACAGTGATAGCGAGGCTTCAAAATGATCGTGCCAAATGTTCATTTAAAGTGGACTTTAAACCACCAAAGATCAGCTGTGAAATTTAAGTTGCACCTTTTATTTACGTTGAAACTACTCCAGCTGGTGTAATCCCTCACATGTCCGTAGCACAGAAAAATATGTTCAGTTATGTTACGTTGACGTTATGTTCAAACTCTGCCACGTTCGAGCTTCTACACAGCTGATGAAGCCACTAAGTCTGAAAAGAACGGAAACGTCGT
>JAPQRP010000011.1:8824042-8835605 GCA_037367295.1 Apogon hyalosoma
TGACAGTGGATGGAGACACTGGGTTTATGTTGTTAATATTAGATTTTGTCGAAAAAGTCACTTTTTCTTAAGTTTTCTCTGTTTCTGATATAATAACAATGAACTTTAATCTGAGTTTTTTTGAACATCTATATGGTCAGTAAATTAAATATAGGGAAATACCTGATTTTCACTGGAAAAAAATGCAAATTACAGAGGATAATGTCATCTTCTACAACACTGATTCACCAGTAAAACCATGGACTTTGATCAGTGACAGTGGATGGACACACATAGTTTATGTTCAGTTAATGATAGATTTTGCAGAAAAAAAAAAAAAAAGTTTCTTCAGTTTTCTTTTTTTTTGGATGTAATAACCCTCAACTTTAATCTGAGCTTTAATGAACATCTACATAATCAGTACATTTTACATATAGGAAAATACCTCATTTTCACTTAAAATATAAAATACAGAGGATAATATTAGAGTAAATGGTGATAAATCACTCAAGAAAGGTTCAAAATAGAGAAAACTTCATTTGGGAACTGCCACAAAAGCAGCACTGGGTCTTTATGGGTTAAAAAGAAATAGAAAACCAAAGCAAACTCAAAATACTACAAAACACATCAACTCCAAATGAAAATGTCTCAGTTTAAATAAAAGTATAATAACTAAGTCACATCATCTACTAGACTAAAATGCAGCATAAACATTATTCTAAATGTCACATATAGAATAGAATAGAATAGCTTTTATTGTCATTGTGTGTATATACATATACTCAGTAATTAGTTTTATTGCAATTTTCTATATATTCACTTTGAGTTCAGGTAAAAATTCATCATTTCACATTATATCCCTGCACCCCTATGGCTTTAATAACAGGATAAATGTCATTTTCACCTTTCTCCAAACCATTCACTGTCTGTCACAGTGCTAAAGAACTCAAGGCAGAGCTTTTTACGTGGTGCATCTCATGCTATGTCTTGCATACTCTGTGACTTTTTAAGTTAGATCTCTTTCATTATGTTTCAGGATTAGATTAGGTTTTACACTTCGGTTCTGTAATTCTCTAAATTAGACCCTAGATTTCCTGAAGGAGAAGCTGATCAGTGTACTTTTCAGTAGTGATGCTGATAATGAGTTTGCCAGAATGTAATTTCCCTGTTGCTGTCTCATTAGCTGCAGAGTGGATATTGCTTGTTATTGCAGTTAATGCACTCGACGCCAAGAAAAAAAAAAGAAGTCCGGACCTCGCCTACACAAATAAACAAAATGCATGAGCAGATTATGTTGGAAGATGCATGTGATGGCACTTATGGTTCTTGCTTTTTTTTTTTTTTTTTTTAATTATGCATTTAAAAAAGGAGGAATTGATGCATCAATAAATTGCCATCAATTAAAATCTATGTATAATTCATGATGTAAAGGAAGCACATGACTTAAATGTCAGTACTGGCAGACGGAGAAAAAAAAAAGGGCAAAGTATTGATGAAAACCACAAGAATATTTACATTAAAACAGCAGCGTTTACGTTCTGTACTGCAGTGAGCCTCCAGGGGGCGGCTGAGAAATCTGATTCCACTTTTGAGAAGCTGTCACTACGCCCACCTTTACATCCATGTACCCCAGTGTCATCTGATGCATCCTGTTCTACGTGACCTTCCCCTTTAAATGTGTCTCATGTTTAGTCCAACGGCCTGAAGATCTGGTGGACTACTGGTATCGGCTGTTTTCCGTCATCTGTCCGTCCGGAAAAAAAAAATGTTCAAGAAACTTGTTCTCCAAAACTGTAAAGCGCAGTCAATTGAAATTCAGAGCAGAGGTTCCTTGGGGCAAGATCTACCAAGTTTGTTCAAAGAATTGATAAGTAATGATTTTTAAAAATGTTTTATGAATTTTTTAAATTTTAAAAATCCCTATTGGTTTATAATGGGACACATTTCAAAGTGCTATAATCTTGAAAACAGTTGGTGATATTGATATAATTACTGTTGGCAATATATAGGAAGTCACATGTGGGCTTTCATTTGATGCCATGACCTTTGACCCTGAGTGACCTTGAAAGGTCAAACCCAAGGTCATCTGTGTCCAGATTTCTAGAAACGTCTTCTTCAAAACCGCCAGCCAGACTCAATTGAAATTCAGAGCGGAGGTTCCTTTGGGCAAGGTCTAGCAAGTTTGTTTAAAGAATTGAGCAATATTGATTTTTGAATTTTTTGAATTTTAAAAATCCCCATTGGTTTGTAATGGGACATATTTCAAAGTGCTGTAACTTCAAAACAGTTGAAGATATTGATGTAATTACTATTGGCAATAGATAAGATGTCACATATGGGCTTTCATTTAGTGTCATGACCTTTGACCTTGAGTGATCTTGAAAGGTCAAACGAATGTCAGGTAATGTCTTTAAATAGGCCGTTGGACTACAGGACTCTTGGGCCAATTTATTTACTTATTTATTTATGTTTTATTTTTTTATTTTTTACTTTACAGTGATTATGCATAGATTCAGTTCTGTTTGCATTCATGAGCTGACACATGAGTCAAGTCAGCAGGCTGTCAGATTAAGTTTTAATCCTCATAAATCACAACAAAGCATGTTGTTGTGTTTGGGTTTAATGATGCTTCTGTGGTCGGATCCAGTTCCAGCATCCAGTTGGGGTGGTGCAGTGGTTAGTGCTGTCACCTCACTGGGAGAGGGACCAGCTCCCTATTGAAAGACATTAATTGGTCAGTGTAAAATGCCTGCAGGTGTGAATGTCAACCCCACAACCCTCACAAGGACTAAGGAAAATCAACGAATACCAGTTGTCTTTCATAGCTGAAGTTTGTCCGCTTGTGTTTTCTTTATCAAAAATGAAGAACAGTATTATCATATTAGCAGGACAGTCAGATGTTTTTCCCTCCAGTTGTTTAGTTTCACATTGTCTATTCTTAAACACAGTACAGTTTCAGTAATATCCATCCAAATCCTTACAATCTGGATTTCAGTGGCCAATAACTTTGCCACTTGGGAAGATATTTTAAAGTGTACCTTGGCAGGGGTTGGGCGGATAGCAAGAGATACCCAAGAAACACTTAATTAGATTTTCTTCCCTCAGGCATACATGAATTTTTAGTTAACCAATGAAACTTCTCAGAGGTTTCACCCCCCTTTGCACACTTCTTTTCGCATCAGGGGAGTGAGGGTGTGTGTGTGTGTGAAGGACGCGTTGGATGTGCACTTTTGCACCTGTGCCCATCTAACCTATTGCATGATGCAGCAGTCTGCTCTCTTCTATTTTTAAAAGAGACGTGAGGACAAATTCAGTAGATCAGCATACAGAGAACAAGAACATATGCCAAAAGCTTTAACTCTCCTGGGTGCGCCGACATTGGAGATTAATCTCTGTTGATGCATACATTTGAGATAAATGTGTTGCATTGTGACAAAGTGACTTACTTCTGTAAGATTATAGATCTTGTACAATTGTTTATGCTCCACCTTCACCTGTAAATCCAACATTTTTGCTGAAGCTCTTTGGTGTGAAAGTTTTACACATACAAGGGTGGGTTTAAGAAGCAGGACGGAGACGCAAGGAGCATTTGTCGGTCATATAGCAATGAATTCTGACGTCCAAAATCAAATCAAACCTGACATGTACACGTCATCTTTTCTGCATGTTAGACTATTACTTTTTAACCCTACAACACCAAATGTATCATATTTGATACATGAGTTTTGAAGCCCTCTACGTGATCAGTGTGATTTTTTTAATTTTTTTTTTTGGTGAAAAACCTGATGTATACAATTAGATACATGCAATACACAGATAAGCCACCAGGGGGAGGAATTCATTCACCAGATGCCTTTCCAGTGACACTACAAGACTGTCATTAATGAGGAAGGAGGCAGAACTTTGGCAATTTAGAAAATTAATTACCAATTTGTTAGACATGTTTGTGTTATATTATGTTTTTGTTTGTTCAAAAATAATAATATTTGAGCATTGAGACCCAATGTATCAAATATGATACAAAATCGAAACTCATACATGGAAATTGATTTTTGACAAAAAAAAAAAAAAAAAGTTTTTTGGGTTCAAAAGGAACCAATAAAGGCTCCAGTTTCAAAGACCTGGACTTTTCTGTCAATGTTTAATGGTTCAGGCTTTACAGGGTTAAACCATGCAGGCAAAATGTAAGGAAATGTGGTGTGGGCAGTGTTGTTCAAGTTACCTCCAAACTCTAATCCATTTCAGATTACTTGTAAAGTAAGGGATTACTTTTAAATAACAGTAACAATTTTACTGTCTCAGAATTGTAATGCGTTACATGACTCCTGTAGTACTTTTGACTCACGTACAGACGCTCATCATAAATGGTACATGCGCAGTAAAACCCAACCCCCCCAGTACAAGAGATAGGAGAACCTTTGGACGCATACATTTGAGCCCCGAAATATATGTGGACAGGTAGCTCAGTAAGTAACGATGTTCAAATCCCAGCAGGAACACTTACATTTTTTTCAATATTTTATTTATTTAGGTAGGTTTATTTAGGTAAATCCGCAATCGAGGAAGAATTCTAACTAGTCGTAGAAGCGTTAGCTTACCTTGTCGTTGCTGATCACAGGGATCATGCTAACGCTAACTAGCTTCAGTAAAGCAGGGTTAGGGTTAGTCATGAGCATACGTCCATGTGTCCAGTGGACTGTCTTCTGCCGTCTGCACCCACTGGCTGAACACCAACAGGAAGTAGAACTTTACTGATGCATTTTTGATTCCTTAAGATCTCACAGTTTTGCTGTTTGTTTTTTTGTTTTTTTTTCTTTCATTTGAGCAGTTAAATTATGGACAAAAGGTGTGTTGTAACGCAAGAGCTATTGCACATGTATTGAGTAAAATATTACTGAAAATAGATTAGTAACGCCTTACTCTACTGCGTTACAGCAAAAAGTAATCCATGTTACTCCCAACATTGGGTGTGGAAGAGAAATTGAAAACATACTAAGCCAAAGATTTAATGCATTTATGTTTTTGGTCTGAAAGATGATACGTAATGCAAGAATTTATTAAAGCCCTGCCTGACTTTTTTTGAAAGCCTCCTGACCATTTGGAAATGCTTTATACGTCAGTGCTCTACCCATTAGTAACCTTGAGAACGGGGAAAATGGGAGTGCAAATGTAGACTGTGGAATCCAGCTACAGAAACCTGAGTATAACAAAAACAACAAGGGAACAAAATATGAAGGGTGGTCAGAGGATTTGGTGCAATGTTTGTTGCAAGACACTTTTGAGTTGCAGGTTCTGAGTGTTCTTAACCCGTAAAGACCCGAACAGCCACTGGTGACCAAAACCATCTACTGATCTTAAATGTTTAATTACTTCTGATCCACTTAATCTTATCAATACATGTAAATAATTGGTGTAAAATTCAGTTTTTCATCTTTTCACGGTCATCAGATATGACCCATCTGGACCTTCAGAGGCTCCGTAGTTACCGTGGAAACACAGTCATCTTCTACATCATCGAGTCACCAGTAAAACCCATGGAGTCGGATCAGTGACAGTGGATGGAGACACTGGGTTTATGTTCAGTTATTATTAGATTTTGTTGAAAAAGTCCCTTTTTCTTCAGTTTTCTCTGTTTCTGATATAATAGCAATGAACTTTAATCTGAGCTTTCATGAACATCTATATGGTAAATAAATTAAATATCAGAAAATACTTGATTTTCACTGGGAAAAATGCAAAATATAGGGGTTAATGTTTTAATAAACGGTGATAAATCACTTAAAGAAAGGTTAAAAAGAGAGAATAATTAATTTGGGAACCGCCACAACGGCATTCGGTCGGTATGGGTTAATTTCCTCTGCTATATTAGAGACTAACGCCCCTTGGTAATCGATATGCACTGGTAACATCGTCCTCTGTCGTTCTAGATAAATTAACACAAGTTAGCTCTGTGTTCTGCTGCATTTTCCCCAAGACCAGCTATTACAGCCACAGAAAAAGCAGTAGGACATGAGTTTTCCTCATTTAGTCACACAATTGACAGCAAACTGACCATTGCAAATCTGAGTTAATCCATCTGTGTGAACCAGTCAAATACTCTCCTCCTGATTTTTTGGTCTGAAAAGAAAACTCCTACAAAGACATTTGGGTGCTTCTATGAAACTGGTCCTAAAAACAGGACATGGGGGTAAAAATTCAAACCAGATGTTATGAAGCAAGATTGGAAGCAATTTGGGTCAATTTTAAAAATAAATACTGAGATAAGAGAAACTATTTTTCAGATAAAACACATCTTTATGTTATTTTACATGATGTTTAATACAGAAATCTGCATGTAACACGGTCAAAAGGACACAAAAATGACATGCTGCCATTTTTTCGAATATCTCTTTATTCTCTCATAAATACATTTTGGGGACTGAACTAATTATGCAAAGCAGAGTGTTTCACAGAAATGGCCGCTGTTGCAAAATAATTCACAGTTTATATGCGTTTAACTGGACAGGTTCTGCATGTAACACAAGTGGACACGATGGGTTACATACAAAACCTGGAATGAGACTGCCGATTCATGAAAAACCTGTATGTCTGGATTAGAAAAACCACTCTGATCATCAAATTTAAGACTGTGTCTTTATTTATAGCGGTATATAAGACCATTTCAAGCCATGTTTTCCAGATCAAATGCACACCTTGGTAGCTTTAACTGTTCCAATTTTGGTCCTATTTTTGGCCCAAATATTTGATTAAAAATTCATTAATTTTGGGATGGCTCAGAGCAAGAGTATAACTTTTTTGCATTTATCTGAGGTCATCATTAGGCCCATCCTGGGGGGATATATGTCTAAATTTCTCTTTCATTATTGGGTCTAAAAAGCTGGAAAAGTACCAGGTACCAAAATGAACCCAGTTTCATATGAACACCCATATACAAAAGCCACAAAAATAATTCACGCATTTCTTTATTCAGTATCACCCCAATAGTCAAACCATTACTAGGACAGACCTTATTCGTAAATTGGATGTGTGAACTTGCCTCAATACGATGCAACTGCACCCCTCTTCAACCTGTATTAGCCACAACATGTAAAATGGTGCAGGGTGTCTGGAAAAACTACTAAAGACCATCTACCATTTTAAGTTACATTACTATTATAGCCAAAACTAGCTGCTTTTGCCAGCGACAGACAAGTGTTTACAATACTACTACTACTACTACTACTACTACTACTACTACTACTACTACTACTACTAATAATAATAATAATAATAATAATAATAATAATAATAATTAATATTATTGCATATATAAATTAATCCTCTTAAATAACACATCACCGACCTATACGAAATCAAATCTGTGCTGAAAACGACATCTAGTGGTGATGACAGGTACTTACCTAAACATCTGCTACTGGCTTCTATGGTGCCATGCAATGTCACTGCAATGTTGCTTTCTACAGTCATGTACATATTGCTGGTGACATCATCTTAATGAATACATGAAGGAGTTGAAAACAAAGAACTCCCAGCTGTGAGCATCCTCTCTGCTGGCTCCTATCAGAATGGACCAGCTCCAACCCCATCAGCACCTCCAGGCTTTCGTCCGGCTGTTCAACAGTCCCACAGCGATATACCCAGAGACCTCTACAATGTCCAAGAGACAGGCGCACGCACACAGAAATAGGTTTGTATATTCAGTTTATCTGTCAGGCTCCATCTGCCCTGAAGGCTGAGCTGGTTCAATAACCAGAGGGCCTCGAGGACTCCGGTAGAAAAGTCTTTCTGGAGTGTGATCGCTGATGTATGGCACGAACATTAAACTTTACATTCTGGATGGTTGGTCGGTTTTATAGCTATAGCTGCATAGAGAGGTTCATAGGATAAGATTTAAGGGGATCTAGCTACAAAAATGGAATATGGTATTTATAATTACATCTCGTAATCACCTGAAAATGAGTTGTCGTCTTAGGATGCATTATCTATCTGCAGGGGGAGTGGGTCATGTGTTGAGTCAGTTATGTTGCACAGAATAGATGCTCTTTTTTCTCAAATGTCTTTATAGGTGCAGGATGTTTCCGCAGGTCTTGAAAGTCTGAAAACGAGTGGAATTTTGATACGGTGTTTTCCAGATCTTGAAAAGTCTGGAATTTTGTGTGAAAATCTTAATAACGTACAGAAAAAAGATCCTCTCACAGTTGAATTTTAGAGTATAGTCAAAGGCAGATAATCTTGTAAGATAGGAAATACATGAGGAAAACATTAAAAAAAATAAATAAATAACACCAGTCGGTACTGGAATGACTCTAGTGAAAGTTGTTTGTGTGATATCCATGCACTTTTGTCATTTTCATATGAATTGAAAACGTTTCTGCGCACGCATTCATTCATACATTTATTAAAATGAACTTTTCTACTTCACACAACAGGTACAATCTCAACCAAAAAAGTCGGCACACACGTATAAAAGTACATAAAGTCAAGGTCTTGGGGGGGAAAAAAATAGCAGTTTTGGAAAAGTCTGGAATTTTTATTTGGATAAAGATTAAACACCCTGTGATGCATTTTTGTCAGATGGTAAAAACAAAGTCAGTGGATCAACTGTAATTTCCACATGTTGGTGATGATACAGTAGGTCGGTTACATCTCTACACCAGCTCTGGCCATAAATATCTGTATTTGAATAGAATATATATGACTCTGGACCAAAATGGATAATTAAATAACAGTTGGATGTTGCATTCTGCTCTGAAAAACACACGTGTAGGCCTCATACAGGGTTGTACTCCAGCCTCAGTGGGGGTGTGCACTTTGGGTAACGAGTAAGCACCCTGTAGGTGGCATCTAACATTAATATGCATTATCATATTATACTGTGATAGTGATGGGAAATCCGATTCTTTTTACTGACTCGATTCTTTCGGTTCCATTACAAAACTCAATAAAGATCAACGTAGCACCTGCTTTGTCAGTAGTTAAGTGTATTCAGCGTGCTTTTGACTGTCTGTCTGTGTCTATCTATTTATTTTATGTTGCTTAAAATATGCTCTGTGTGTTTAATTTCATTTTATTAGTGTGCTGTCTTTCTGTTCTGTCTTCTTACGGTATGGATATCAAGACTTGTTCAGCGGTTCAACAGACGCAGCGATCCGCAAAATGATTCAGCGAGTCAGCGATTCGTGCAGACTGATCTCATGAAATTGCCTTGTATGTCATATCAATTCTTATAGCATTTGGCGTGCTATACGTACGCATTTTCATCCTCTCACGTGTTATTCAATGCCATGTGATCGCGTGTCAATGTACGCCAAGATCTCCGGTTTATATATCCGTAACCGCTAACCCTAACTGCTAATTGCGTGGTATTTTACGTAGCGTGAACATACACACGGAAAGCTTATAACACGTACAGATAACATGCAAATTAAAAGTGGCGCGTTATCTGTACGCAATTTATGATGGATTCGTGAACGATTCAGAATCAATTCAGCGACTCGGCTCTACTCGGCCGCTCTTTCATTCAGCAGTTCACTACCTCGGCTCGGTCCGTCCGTCGCCGGCAACTCCACAGTGTTTTGCACAGCCCTTCCGCTTCCGACTTAACGAGTGATTCTTCTGACGAGTTTATGTGACAATAAACCAAATACTAGCAAAGTGCCGCTGAATTGATTCAGTTGCGTTCACGAATCGATTCAAACTCGCTCACTTAAAACGAATCAGTTCTTTTGAACAATTCATTCATGAACTGCCGGCGACTATACTAAGATGGAGTACGGACAATAATTAATAACCACCAGTTATTTCAGTGTTATAAAGATGGGTGATTGACGTGTCTGTGGTGTAACCCGCCTCTGCCTGTTGGTAGTTGGGATAGACTCCAGCAAAGAAGACTCTCAAGTAGTTCAGGAAATGGATGGATGAAGATGGATGATTGACGGCTGTAATGATTAATCGTTGGTGCAGAATCTATTAGACGCATGGGTGGGAACCAATCAGCCAGCTGGCCCAGTTGTGTCGACCCTGTATCAAATGTGTGGGCCAGCTCCTGTGACTGTCAGATTTTGGCTTCGGTTTTACAAATGCTGTCACAACATCTATCTTTCATGCAGTTTATCGGACAGACTGAGTATCCGCACCCTACAGTTCCATGTTCCGCCACTCTACATCGTTGTATCATGTCATAAAACAGAAACCTCTGATAACTGTGGAGTTTTTTGCATTGTTTCTTTCCTCAGTATCTGCCTTCAATGCAGTCATTAATTCACCATCAGACAGCCGGGGCAGCTGTTGTTATGACAGCTCTGTGAACTGCAGTAGTTATACTTTCAGTAACAGTAGTTTCATCACTGCTTACGGCCTGCTGTGACACGAACTCGAAAGGTAACACCGTTCCCGCCGCCTTTGTCGAAGTGCAGCGGCGAGAGACACGTAAACATATTAACACGCTCATGCGGTGGATTTTCTGACGGCGGTTCCATCAACAGCACTCTGAAAAACAGACAGAGACAGACGGAGGGCAGCGCAGGTCAACAGAGAAGACTTCAAGGTGTTTAAATCTGTTCCGCTGTTTGACAGACAACTGTTTGATCTCATAAGTTCACAAGAAGCCAGACATCTCATGTTCAAGTAGTGTGTCAGGTAGAGCATTTATTCTCAGAGAAACATATCAATCCGTTTTGGTAGATAATAACCAACCGAAAAGAAAATGATGGATCTATGTTTACTGCAAGCCAGACGCTCAGTTGTTCTGTGTTGGAAGAGTGTAAATGCCCCCACTGTTGGGCTATGGCTATAAAATGGACAAGTTTGGCACTTGAAAGACTCACTTATGTAATGAAAAAGAAAACAGTTGAACTTTACAACGTATGGAAGCGCTTTTTAGACTACGTAAAACACGGAGAGATGGAAGAGGCTCTGGAGGTATGATGGTACCTGGAAAACACACTAAACTTGGATGCATTAAATGAAATGGTAATGTGAGTTTAATCTCATAATGTAATCTCAATACCGCTGTGAATTACTTTTATTTTGTTTATTATTGTTTTTTATTTATATTTGGGGCGGCGTTTTTTGTTGCCTTTTTGTAAAAATTGTTACATGTACGTACAGTTGGGTTCATAAGTTTACGTACCCTGACTGAATGCACATGGGACGGTCTTGGATGTTGTAACATGACAATGAGCCAAAACATAAGGTCAAGTGGACCTGTCACTGGAACAGCAGAAAAAAGTGAAGGTGAAGGAGTGTCCATCTGAGCCTGCTGAGTGTGGCTGAGTTGGTAGAGCGGTCGTCCAGCGGTTGGTGGTTCAAATCCTGGCTCTGACTGCCCACAGGTCGAAGTGTCCTTGGGCAAGACACTGAACCCTAAATTGCTCCCAGTAGGGGATCCTGCACGGCACCATGAAGGTGGAAAAGCGCTATGGAAGTGCAGTGCATTTACCACAGTATCACTGAGCCAAAATCTTTTGCCAAGAAGAAGAAGAATGGGCAGCTTTACCATCTGAGAAAAAGTGTCTGATCCACAACTACCACAAAAGACTAACATCTGTCACTGATGTTAAAGGGGCGGGGCCAATACAGAGGA
>JAPQRP010000011.1:8982628-8997850 GCA_037367295.1 Apogon hyalosoma
TCACTGTTCATGCAGAGGTGGACCTTACAGACCCTGTAGACCACATTGGATCTGAGATTGTTGACTCACTGTCCTCATTGGAACTGTTGCTGTCACTGTCTTGTAACGTGTACGGAAATGACCAAAAATAGTCACTTGCCCAATGAAGGGTTAAAATACCGTCCTACATTGCATTTCTACCATACTTTTCTCTTCCAGGAGTCATCAGAACAGCTCTAGCCAACATGGACCGAGAGGTTAAAGATGAGTACCAAGTGCTGCTCCAGGCCAAGGACATGGGAGGCCAACTGGGTGGACTGGCCTCCACCACCACCATCAACATCACTCTCAGCGACGTCAACGACAACCCTCCGCGATTTGCAAAAAGTGAGAAGAAGTCTAAACAGGGTCGGTTAAAGCGTTGACCAGTTTTGATGAACTCTTTCTTCTTTTTTGTTTCAGGTATTTTCCATCTCCGGGTGCCAGAATCGGCACCCGTGGGTTCGGCCGTGGGTCGAATTCGAGCCCATGATCTAGACGCTGGTGGCAACGCGGATGTGGATTACGCCATCGTTCCAGGAGATGAAGGCAACATGTTCGACATCATCTCTAATGGCCAAGAGGGAGTTGTCGTTCTAAAAAAGGTACTCATTAACAGCTGTGTTTGAATTGCTTTTATCATTGAATTGAAACAAAACAAGGCAAAAACAGTTCTAGTATTAAACCCCGATTTGTATCGTTTATTCTGATACTGATTCCACTACACCATGACCTTATGTACAGATAAAAGACTTTGTTAAAATGACAGATGCATTCAAACTAATGTATGCACAACAGGAATTCAACATTATGTTAAAATGAGTGGATCAGGCAAGTTATGTTGTCAAGTGGAATACGTTCCATTATTATCCTGTGTTATCCTAAGAATGAGGGGCTTCATGAGAGATCCACTTTAGTCCTAGCATAGAGGATCAGGATGTAAAACAGGTACTATCTTTATTCTGAATATGCAAACTAGGAAGACCGATGTCAATATCAAGCACGTAAAGAACAGATTCCGAATATTATTGCTAACTTTTCGGGGGGCTGAACCTGAGACAATATATTAAGCCACCAATATTTTCTTTACTTTTAAGCCACATAGCAGAGGTACCAGCCTTGAGTATGAAAAGAGGATTTTAATGATAAATGTTTTTTGCCACATACGATAACCCCTAAAAATCTTAAATTACTCAAGTGGCAACTTCCAAATGATTTTTCTCCGCTACATTTAACCTTCCCCAAGTGATTGATCGCTATCTATTCTCGTATTATCCTCTGCATTTTGCATTTTTCATGTAGCAAATCATGCATTTTCCCGTATTTAATTCACTGATCATGTAGATAGGGCTGCAGCTAACGATTATTTTAATAATTAGTTAATCTGTAGACATTTTTTTCCTCCATATTCAAGCCCTGCGATGAACTGGGGACATGTCCAGGGTGAACCCCACCTTCATCCATAAATAGCTGGGATAGGCTCCAGTGACCCCTGTGACCCTAATGAGGATAAAGCGGGTTCAGAAAATGAATGAATGAATTAATTAATATGTAGATTATTTTGCTAACTCACTGATTCATTGGATAAACACAAAAGACTTGATTCTTATAGATCGGTATTTAACCCAAAGCAATAGAGGCTGCAGACTGTTGTGCCAAATTCTACTCCCTGCCAAAAATAGCTAGTGTTGTACGTATTAGTTCCAGTCAACGATAGGTAATGTTCGTCTAGTGGCCTGATAAACGGAGATGAATAAAAATGTCATACTTGCGACGATAGTGTCTAACTAGCTAGCGGGCTAAAGTAATCACGACATGTAGGCTATCTTAAGCTAGGTTTACATTATGTTCCACAGCAGCCCTGTTTGCCTAAAATGTAGTGCACCATGGGATTTTGGCCATTTTTTCCTCCATATTCAAGTTTTGTTACATAAACGGCACACTACATTTCGGCCAAATGGAGCTGCCATGGCAACCGGGAACATAATGTAAACCTAGCTTTAAACATCTGACCCGACATTAAGCGTCAGCCATGCTGCTCTGTGTTTTCCTCTGTTACACTACACAGTGTGCAGGCATGCCTCAATGCTAACATGCTCAAGACCCAACGAATCGACTGCTGAATTTGTTGCCGACTTTTTTCAGAATTGATTTGGATCAATTTAATCGATTTGTTGTCGAAACACTACATGTAGGTATTCATTAAAGCTCAAAGTAAATTCAAAGGTTATCATGCCAGAACAGACAAAACTAAAGAAAAAGTGACTTATTTTGGTAAAATATATTATTAAATGAACAAGCGTCTCTAACCACTGTCATGGGTTTTACTGGTGAATCAATGTTGTAAAAAATAATGGCATTTCCACATTCACTACAGAGCCTCTGAATGTACAAATAGGTCATATCTGATTACCATGAAAAGATGATAAGCTACATTTTACCTGAATTATTATATATATTGATAGGATTAATGATTCAACAGGTATTAAACATTTTAGATCAGTAGATGGTTTTGGTCGCTGGTGGATGTTTAGGTCTTGAAAGGTTAACCACAAACTGTGACGTGACTTTAAAGTGCTATTTGTTTGGGACAAGTACTAGACTCAATGTGATCTCAGTCCCATGCAAATCAGCCGTGTCTATAATATGACCTATTTTAAAATGAAATCTAGTGATAATATTAATTCTGTGTGGTTTGACATCTCTGTGATTTGGTGGAATTCTCCGTCTTTTTCTGATTCCGTAGCACATTTATTCAGCATATTTCCCGGTTAAGAACAGCGACGGCCGTGCTTGTAATGATAAGTTAAAGTAGTTCAAGTGTCGTGCTCAAGTTGTGATACAGCCTGGATATTCACTGAAAGAGCAAACTTGAATCCTTCAGAAAAACAACATCTCAAAAGATAATGACATGGATGACATGATGACAGCTTCAGTAGGAATATGTTTATTTTTCCAACAGTTACATTGAAGTATTGAGCCTGTCTTTGACATCAGAACAAGGGAATGTCAGTAAGTTTGAGTAAAAAAATAACTTTGCTATCCTGTGTGAGTGCAAATCGCATGAGAATAAAATTTAAGTGTTAACTTAATGTTGGTTATATTTCTTATCAATATGATCAGAAGCACAAAAAAGGGTGATACTATGACAGCGTATTAGGGCCACATAAGAAAATAAAAACACTTGTCACTATGACAATAAAGTCATAAAGTATTGAGATAAAACCCATAAAAAGTTGAATACTAAAAGAGTCATAATTTTACGAGAATAAAGTCAGAACACTTAGGGAATAAAGCCATACTAGTATGAAAATAAAGTTGTTTTGAAAAAAAAAAATCATAATTTAAGAAAAATTATGTTGTAGTTTTATGAGATTAAAGTTGTCATATTTCGAGAGTAAAGCCAGAATATTACATGAATAATGTAATTTAAAAACAGGTGGGAAAAATACAACTTTCAAGAATGAAGTCGTACTCACTCATCACATAATGTAGAACTTGGACCATTTTGTGAGGTTATACTTTCATCTGGGGTTTACGCACGGCGAAATACTGAACCTATTAGCCCCGCCCACCATCAACACATTAGCATTAGTCATCCCGTCCAACAGAAGTGAAAGTTTCTGCTTCGCTTGTTGCATTCGCTGTAACTGGAAACTCCGTCATCAACAAGGCTTAAGGCTTACAATTTCTAAATTATGACTTTTTATTGCACTATTGCAAATTTGAGTTTAGGAAGACAAGTGATCTAACCAAACCACGTCCATGTTAAATAAGCTACTGGTCGACCAGTGGCTGTCTGGCCTGGTAGTGTGGTGGTTAGTGCGTTGAACTGTCGTATGGCACAACAGTGTTCAAATCCCAAGAAAAGTTGACTTTTTTTTTTCTGCACATTTTCAAACAGGGGTTTGCCCCATTGCATTGTGGTTATGTGACATTTTGTACACAGTACACGCAGTACAGTTTTTCAAAATAAAAGCGTTGTTAAAAATGCTAAATAATGAGTATTAACTTTTCTTCATTTTTTTGACCAAATGCTCGACTGTTTGTACAATTTTAATTCAATAAAAATAAGTGGTGCCAGGCACAACAAACCCCGCCCCTCGCAAACATTTTATCTGATTTGCCCTATCTCTTATCATTGTGAAAACACATTTTTGGTGACCTTGACCTTTGACCTACATTCACCAAAATTTAACGGGATCTATTCTGGACCACCTCACATCTTTCCTGAAAATTTCATGGAAATTGGTCCAGTAGTTTTTGCGTAAAGTTGCTGACAAACAAACAAACAGACAAAAAAACTGAACCAAAAACAATACTCTTGCCTCCCCTTTGGGGGACGGGGTAATGATTCTTTCTCTCACACATACACATGTCTGCAAACAAATTAGGGTTTTTCAAAATAAAAGTCTCTTTAAAAATGCTGAATAATGAGTATTACATATCTTCTCTTAGTTTTAATGACCAAATGCTCAACTGTTTGCGCAGTTTTAAGTCATTAAGGGTGGGGGCTGGAGCCGGGACTGAAAGGTGTGAGTGGAGCTGAGGTGTCGACAGTGACAGGAGGCAGAATGTACGGCGCAAGGTCCCGCCCAATGCTGCTTGCAGTTAAAAAAAAAAAAAAAGTAAAAAAAAAGTCCACTGCTAAGGACATTCCATAAATAAATAAAAAATGTGTCTGAGAAAACTGTTGCATCATGCTGTTTCCAGGTGATGAATTAATGTAAAAATGCCAAAACTTTTACCTACTGGGTCTCAGGAGGATATTCATGTGAATTACAGATTTGAGGGGATAGGAACTGTGTATTAGGTGTACAGAAAATATTGCTTGACTTAAAAAGTTTGTGTAATATTCAGAAACACCTCTAGAGTTTCCAGTGCACATGTGCTTTTGTGACATTTGCATTGGGCCGTAGATGTAGATGTTAACGAATTTCATTTCTAAGACAACAGTCCAAGTGTCAGTCATTGTTTCGAAGTCCTTGACTGGTTTGGCTGCTGTTAGGAGGCAAGGAAGTCAGCAAGGTCTCATTTTTAGGTTTCAGTTTATTCACACATTGGAATTGGGAACAAAATTATGATTAATGCATCCAATTTTCAAACACTGCACTGATGTTTCATAATATAAATGGCGTTTATATATGAACTTAACAGAAAATAACAAAAAACAAGGTCATCATGCACAACTAGAAGGTCACTCAGTAGACTGGATACCTCCATCAAGGTTGTAATCCTGTTGCAATCGGAACAGTAATAACAAGTGGTGCCAGGAACAACAAACCCTGCCTCTCACACGTATTGTAGCTTATTTTGGTATCAATCCAGCTGATGTCGCCATGTCTAAACAGACAGCATAGATACATTTCTGCATTTAGAGGTAAATGGGGGGGGTTTAAAATTCTTCTACTTTTCCCAAAATGTAATCACATCTATTCTGGGTCACTGGCAGTCTGGGTGCTTCAATGAAACTGGATTCATTGTGGTATCTGGCACTTTGCTAGCTTTCTCAGACCCAATAATAAAAGAAAAATGTAGACATATTTCCTCCCAGGATGTACCTAATGATGACCTCAGATAAATGCATAACATTTTTATATAATCTTGCTCTGAACCGTCCCAAAATTAATGCATTTTTAATGAAATATTGGGGCCAAAAATAGGACTAAAATTGAGATATGAAAAGCTACCTAGGTGTCAGTGCATTTGATCTGAAAACATGGCTTCAAATGGTCTTATATACTGCTATAAATAAAGACACTGTTAAATTTGTCAATCCTAGTGGTTTTTCTAATCCAGACATGCAGGTTTTTCATGAATCGGCAGTCTCTTTTCAGGTTTCGTGTGTAACCCATCGTGTCCACTCGCATTACACGCAGAACCTGCCCATTTGAACACATAAATTGTGAATTATTTTGCAACAGCAGTCATTTTTTGTGAAACACCCTGCCTTGCATAATCAATTCCCCAAATGTACCTGTGAGAGAATAAAGAGATATTAAGAAAAATATTCCTTTTGATCGTGTTACATGCAGATTTTTGTATTAAAAGTAATGCAAAATAATATAATGTGTTTTATCTGAAAAATAGATTCTCTTTTATGTCAGTAAGTATTTATTCTTAAAACAGACCCAAAGTGCTTCCAAACTTGCTTCATAACATTAGTCTACATCTGGTTTGAATGTTTTGCCCCTTGGACCAGTTTCATAAAAGCACCCATCTGCAAACCCAATCTGGTATGAATTCCATTTAAAGTTTTGCTGCTAAAGTGTCAACAAACAAAGAAACAAACTGAGCCAAAAACAATACCCCTTGCTTTGGGGTAATACTAATAAACATAATAGTAATGATAAAATTCTGAGGAAAAGCAGATGAGTTCTCCTAAAAAGCTGAATTTCCAAAGGCCAGCATTGATGTGCATATGATTTGCCATCACTGATGTACGTTGTGGGAGGAATGCTCTCATATGGCTGCGATCCCAATGATTCTGCCTCTTAACCTTTCACTGAACCGAGCTGTTATACCAGATAATGCTCTTCACTCCCAAGCACACAAATAGTCTACATTTTGCAGTGTCAGCTATTGGATTCCCTTGATGATTGAAGATCTGTGCTAAACTGTATATTAAAGGGACGGGAAGACCAAAGAAAGGCAAGTGGGAGTAGAGGGGAACTGAAGGAACAAAGAAGAGAGACAGTGAAGTTACTGAGAACAAAGAATGGGAAAAGGAACATTTACTGCTGAATTGGATTTTAGAGGTAGAGCCTTGTCTTTCTATCCAAGTTGTTACTTCTCTTGTTGTACTACTGTATATCTATTCTGCTCCAGTGGGAAACTAAAACCGCTGCATTTACGTCCTTTTAAGCCATAAAGACCCAGTACTACTTTTGTGACAATTCCCAAGTGCATTAGTCTCTATTTCTACCTTTCTTAACTGATTTATCACCAATTTTTGTTTTTCATTTTAGAATGTTATCCTTTTGTATTTTGCATTTTTTGGTGTAAATCATGTATTTTCCTATATTCAATTCACAGGTCATGTAGATGTCCATGAAAACTCAGCGTAAATTTGAAGTTAATTGTAGCAAAAAAGAGAAAAATTAAGAAAAAAGTGACATTTTCGGCAGTTATTGCTAACTGACTGAAAAAACAAGTGTGTCCATCCACTGTCACCGATCACACTCCATGGGTTTTTACTGGTGAATGGTCTGGGAGAGGATGTAAAAAAAAAAAAAAAAAAAAAAGACACATTTACATTTAATTAAAATACTGTTTATATTTGATGGGTACGCTGTATGTATGTAAAACTCTACCAAGACCAAAAGGCAGGGCTCAAGCACAAAAACCTGATTAAATCTTCGATGAGTAAAACACTGTCCTACCTGACACAGTCATGCAGCAGGTCCTGGCAAATGATACAAGTCAGAGACTCCTCCATCTTATCTGTCTTTGTCCCATCTGCAGGAGGTTTAGGCAAAACACTCCCAAGGTTCCCCTTAGCTGGTACAGCCACTTCTGCATGAGATGTGTGTGGCAAACCCAAATCATAGTCTTTATCTGTAAATAAAATGTGTATTGCATTACAAATTGAGAAAAAGAGACAGGAGGCTAATGTGTAAATTATATAAAAAACATACAGGGTGCATATGCAATGATACATTGAGTGACTTTTATTATTTTGTGGTGGTTGAAAAACCTCTCAGGCTGCCAATAGGGAAGCTTCCAAAGTTGGAACATACGTATAGAACAAAGCAGGAGATACACCTAGTGTTAAAATCAAAATACATTTCATAATGGGGAAAAAACATAATAAAAATACAAACCATCTTCAGTTTTCCTTCTCTTGCTTTCTGGTTCCACATTTTCCATCTTGTTTTCTTGTGCCACTTTAGCATCTTTATCTTGGCCTGATAAAACAAAGGAAACAACAGGACTTTAAACATGTTTATTCTGACAGACTAATCTGGATTAAGAAAATAAATACAAAGTACTGATTTGTAATGAAACTCCCAAATTTGTCATTACACCAATCAAAACACTCAATAGACTAAGGATATGGAAATTAACACAATTCTCTGCTATTTCAAAGCTGAACATAATGCCACAAGTCTGTCCCCTGACCACAACAGATCACCAACAACTAAACTACCTGAGGCATGAAATGCTGTGGCTCCAGTGGGCATAGATGTGGTTGGACTCCTGACACAGAAGTGGGAGGTGGAGGTGGAGGGCTGAGGCTCCTCCTGAGTCAGATCCCGAGGAGCCGCTGCGAGCATTACAGGCTCCACGGAGAGAACCATGTCAGAAGGTGGGATAGGAACAGGAATGTGGGCTGATATGTCTGAAATTCAGGAAATGGGTTAAGGATTACAAGTGGGTACAATATGGATGCTTGTGTTCATTTTAGGGGGCACTTACCATAACTACTTTGTGAATCAACTTGCTCTGAATTAATAGAGTGGAAAATGTAGGCAATGTCTAGAGGGTAAGAAAAAAAAATGCTGTCTGTGGTCCTTTGCATAATTTCGTATGAACATATTGTTGTATTGCAAAAGAAAAAAAAAAAGACTAAAATATGACAACTCACTTTGTTCTGGTTCACTCTTCCTGTACACAAAGTAGATGACATCACCATTCTGTAGCATGTGAGTTTGCTTCTTGACCAGTTTGGACATGTTGATCACAGTGCCATTAGTGCTGCAAACAAACATGCAAGAAATTGGACGTGCTATTGTACAATGTAAAGGTTTCATGTGTTAGCTTTTAGAAAATAACTTGTCACCTTAAAAAGACAGATAAATAAATAAATCCTACCACCCGAGCACCCTTTGTTTAATTTCTATCCACTACAACCCCATATAGATGCGTGTAATCTATCACTACACCATCATAACAGTATACCTTTAAAAAAAGAAAATAAAAACAATAATAAATAAAAAACCATATGCCATTTTTCACTGCTGTTATCAGATGAATGAATATGCAACATACCTCATGTCTTCAAGCCACACCAACCCTGAGCTTTCATCTTGCACAATCTTACAGTGCTCCCCTGAGACCAGCTTGTTGGCAGGAAATGATAAATCACATCCTAGCAACAAAATAAAACACCACAATGAAGAAATTTGCCAGTGCAATCAATCTCTTTTCAATGTATTTTATACCCTGTCCATGTAGAAAAATGTGCGTTGAGAACTTTTTATACTAGTTTAATTATCAGCTTTTCTAACTGGTATGTACATATTCTTTTACGCATACATTGACAATGAAAACTCAAACTTCACCTGGAACTGTTCAACCACTACATTCACAAATCCTATTTACTACTTGGGCATAAACTACCCAATTAAGTCTAGTCACTTTGCATTGCAAAAAAGTGGACTGCAAAAGCTCTAAACAACAAAGCAGGGAAATATAGGCCTAACCTTTTCTTAAGCAAAACCCATACCACAAAAAAACTACTTAATATTCTGCACACATGTTCTCAATGGGCGCCTTTTGTTATCATCACAAGGGGCTGTCTAAGTTTGGGGCACTAAAGAAGGCTTTGTGTTTTAAAGGGGGAGGTTTGTCCAGACACTGACAGCAATGTCGACACTAAAGGCAGGGTTTTGCTTTGTTCATATTTAAACCATTAATAAAAATAATACAAGGTGGCCAAGTTTTCATAACATCTGAGATGAACACATGTGTGTTTAGTCAGGTTTTTAAAGTCCAAACTTACCTTTTTTTCTGCCAACTGTGCATTCCTTGTTGAAAAGTAGCACTTCAGATTCACTAGAGTCCACTCTAACAAGCTTCCCCCATGGTCGACCTGCTCTGTGACTGTCCATCTCTGTGTTTTTTTTTTGTTTTTTTTTTCTGAAGGGAAAGCAAAGATGTAAAGGTTTAAACCCAACATGTGGAACAGGACATTTCAAGACAGATGGCTTGATCCTTAACAAACAATTTTAAGTAAGTTGAATATGATTAGAAAATACTGAATTCTGTAGTATTAACAAAGAATACGCTTGTGAATATTACAGGTTTAAACTAATTATTTAAACTATGTAAATGTGTATTTTGTGGCACACATTGTGAGGTTGCGTTTAGGTGTAAATGCTTTCTCTTTCAGTATCCTAGCTATCAGGTTAATTGCTACAGTGTTTTAAAGCTAGCTAGGTTACTGACAAGCTGGAAAGACTCAATACTACTTCGTAAATCAAAATATTTCATGTTACTGTTGTCTCTAAAATGTTATCCGCAATAGACATGCTGCTTCTTATCACAGCTAACGTGAAACCCCCAACTTTGTTCATGGACAATACTAGCTAACGCGGTTGCTAACATTAGCGGCTAACTACAATGTGTTGCTAATACAGAGTCAAACTAACATAGCAAACGCCACAAACTTTCACACAGATCTGTTAACGTGTAAACCGTTTACTTTACCGTCAAAGGCTTTGTTTTTCGCTCCGATAACCATGTAAAAGACGACTTCTCCTCATGTTCCAGCTAGACACAACAAACACTTCCTGCCAGGCTCAGCTTTGACATTATTTACCGTCATCAGCTGATGGAGGAGGGGCCTTTGGGTGCAGCACCCTGGGATCACCCCGACACCAAAACACACACACACCATCCATTTATCTCACAGTTAATGATACATCTACTTCTGTGGGTTTTTTTTTTTCCATTTCATTTCATTACCTAAACAATAACACTTCTATAAGTAAAATGCCTCCAGAATGACAGTAATTTTTTAAAACAATTTTTTCCTTTTTTTTTTCTTTTAAATAATCTTAATTTTTCTTATTTTACTACAAACATGGTTAAACATACATAACACAAACAGCAGGATCAGGGAATCACAACTTATATAGGAAAAAAAAAAAAAAAGAATACATAAATACACACACTATAAATATCATACTACAATACACACAGTGTACACGTGTATGTGTATAAGTTACACCTGGGTCCACTTTTTCCAATGTTCTTCTCCTACATCCTTTTGTAGCCTCACATTAGAAGTGATCTGCTCCATATGATGTAACTGACAATATTTTTAAAGATGTCCACAAAAGGGCCATGTTTTTGAAGTCAGCATCTCATGATAGTTGTCTTGCTGGCAGCCATAAATATCTTTAGTAAATCAAAATCATTCTTGTTTAAATCCCCTGGGGAATTCCAAGGTATAGTGTGGGAAAAGACATATTAACCTCAAAGCCTAGTGCTTTAGAGATTATTTTGGACACTTCCTCCCAAAACAGCCTGATAAAGGGACAAGACCAAAACATATGAGCATGGTCCAGGATTTTTATACTGCACCTCCAACATGGCAATGGAGTCCCCATTTGTCTAGATTTTTGTTTAGGGCTTCTGAAATAATGAGTAATGTTATTTTTTTCACTTTTGAGCCACAAAAAAAAAAAAAAAAAAAAAATGCTGGTTGGCTGTAGTTTCCAAGATGCAGTTATGGGTCAAAATGTGAAATTGTGAGAATTAATGAGATACTGGGTTTTATTCTAACAAAGGTTGATCTCAGTGCCTCCAGGGATTTGGGGCCTTGTGAAAAAAACATCACTTTGGGCCCCACTACTTCAATATCGCAAACCATGCAGACCCTAAAAATACAAGACTGCACAGGTTATTGATCTATATTCTGCTTTCAAATGATTTTTTTTTTTTTTTTTAAATTTCATGCAAGATTGATGAGAAAGGTCCAAGACATCTTTTATATTTTAATAAATTTTTAATGATAATAAAAATAGACTTTTTATTATTATTATTGATTTACACAGAAATAAATTCTACTTTAACTTTTTGGATGGAAGTAAATTTCACTTTGCTGTTTGCTCTTCTCTAATATGCTTCTTCCTCATCATCTGTATTCCTATTAGTGGCTCTGTCATTCAGTTCTCTCTGCCCTTTCACACTTCTCCCTGACATAAATTTATCACCTATGCATGGTCCAGTCCATGTATAATGCAATTATACAATTGATAGTATATCCCTGATAGTTCTCAAAATAACATCATGAGTAAAACTGTCTAGTATTTGTGAAGAGCTATAATCTGAAATAAATAAGTAACTTAAGCTGGCAAACAAATGTAGTGTAGAGAAAAAAAACAATATTTGCCTCTGAGATGTATTAACATCAAACTACAAAATGTCATAAGATGGAAAGAGAATATAAACTATCTAAATTTTGTTTCTTTTTTTTTTTTTTTTTTTTTTTTTTACTTTTGACTGCTCTACTGCCATCGTACATGTGTCCACTGGTATCTGGCTATATGGTTTCAAGTATTACTCATTTCCATACAACAGGTACAGTTTATTGTGATACGTAGAGTTCGTATCATACATAGGGTACATTGAGTTTTGGTCAGTTACCAAATTTGCCCATTTACAATATATGTTGAAAAAAGTTCAAAAATTCAACAAAACAATCACTATTTGCTCTCTGAGTTGGTTGCGTTGTAAATTCCTAACAAAAGATATCAGTATAAAACATTTGCTGGTAAGTAAAATTTTATCCCAATCTATCGTATTCTCGGAAGATAAGAATAATAATTCGACCAACTTTAGTTTAGGATATTTAATAGAACAGGGACTGATACATATGATCATGTTCTGATGTACCATTCTCAACTGTAATGTGAAAGACAGAAGCACGCAGCAAATAAAAGGCTCTGCTGCATAACAAATGGCTTTACATGGTAATAGTTTTAACACTTTCTTTTGCAGAAACCAAACAATCAAGCTGAAAGTCTGAGCTCTGATTTGGTCAAGTGTGCCACCTGCTGGACTAAATAGAACAAACAAAATATCAGTGTACTCTGCCAGCTCAATAATGGAGAAAATTCAGTGATTTTAACCCATAAAGACCCAAATATCCACCAGCGACCAAAATCATTCATGGATATAAAATGTTTAATAACTCTTGAGCCATTAATCCTATTAATTCAAGTAAGTAATTGGTGTAAAGTACAGTTTGTCATCTTTTCATGGTCATCAGATATGACCCATTTGGATGTTCAGAGGCTCCATAGTGAATGTGGAAACACCGTCATCTTCTACAGCATTGATTCACCAGTAAAACCCATGGAGTTTAATAAATGACAGCGGATGGAGACACTTATTTTATGTTTAGTTAATGCTATATTTTGCAGAAAAAAATAATCTTTTTCTTCAGTTATCTCTGTTTTGGATATAATAACCCTCAACTTTAATCTGAGCATTAATGAACATCTACATAATCAGTAAATTAGATATAGAAAAACACCTGATTTTCGCTTAAGAATGCAAAATACAGAACAATAAATTAGAGTAAATGTTGATAAATCAGAAAGGTTAAAAAAAGAGAAAAAATAATTTGGGCACTGCCACAAAAGCAGCACTGGGTCTTTATGGGTTATAATAAAACTAGCACACACAAGGCAGAAAAATTCTCGACAACACAGTACACCAAGCAATGACAATGACATCATAGAGATAATGAAGATGGGTAAACTCCAAAAGTTAGAAAAAATCTGAATGCAAAATCATGAGATGAAATTATTTTAAGAAAAAAAAAAAACAAACATCCATCATGACCTTTACCTTTGACATTTTGTACATGTATGTGGTAAATTGGAATCAAATCACATACATTTTGTTTTTCTTTGACCTTTGACCCAGAATGACTAAAATTAAATTAAATTCAATCAAACAAATACCTGAAAAAACAAAACAAAACAAAACATTATTTCTGTAATAATTAATGCATATAGACCCAACACTACTTTTGTGGCAGTTAAATTAATTTTTCTCTCTATTTAACCTTTCTTGAGTGATTTATCACCATTTATTATAACGCTGTCATCTGTATTTTGCATTTTTTTCAGTGTAAATCATGGCTTTTCCTATATTTAATTCACTGATCATTTGGCTGTTCATAAATGCTTAGAATAAAGTTGAGGGGTGTTGTATCAAAAACAGAGAAAACTGAATAAAAGTGACTTTTTCAGCAAAGATATCAATAACTTCATATAAAACAAGCATCTCCATCCACTGTCATTGATCCAGCTCCATGGGTTTTACTGGTCAATCAACGTTGTAGAAGATGACGTGTTTCCATGTTCACTACAGAGCCTCTAAACATCTAAATGGGTCATATCTGATGACCGTGAAAAGATGACAAACTGTATTTTACACCAAATATTTGACATAATTGATAGGATTAATGGCTCAACAGGTATTAAACCACTGAGATCAGTCCATGCTTTTGGTCACCAGTGGCTGTTTGGGTCTTTATGGGTTAATATTGCCAAGTGGAATTTAACCACATATAGGTGACTATCATATATGTTATGGCAGAGACTGATGTTCAGTTGATGAACATATTACAGCTATACACAAATAACAATAGCCAGCTCATCATATATCCTGAATATGCTTAAAGCAGAATGAGAAGTTGTAGTATTAATATCATATGTAAGTTACTCATTGATGGATGATGTTAACATGGTGCAGTCATAAAGTTTAACAACGGTAAGTTTAAAATAAATAGAGAAGGCAGGTAATCCAATAGGACCTCATATAATCGGCCTCTAAAAGTAAAATTGTACAGTAAACAGTGACTGTCTCACATCAGTTTGTCATTGGAGTGAACTTTGATATCTTGATTCGGCAAGATAAGGCTTGCAGAATCAGTGACATTTTTAAAATCACTTCTTAAAACATATTTTTATGGACTTGCCTTGACGTGATATTGTCTCTTTTGAATGTTTGAATATTTAATTTTACCTTGTTTTGGTTATTGTTTATATTGACATACATGATGTTGTTTTACCCCGTTCCTTCATTTTTACATTGATTTGACAGCATCATGTTATGTAATCTCCCTCTCTACTTCGATACATTCTAATTTATTCAGAGTGTCATGTTTTTCTAGTTTGCTGTTCATATCTCTTTTATTGTGCTGTGTTATTTTGTATGTTTTAGTGTCTTTGCTTGCGTCTTGTTTATTTCAGTTGTATCCTGCTGTGGCACCCTTCTGATTTATCTGTCAAAGCCTTTTGTAAACTCAGTTTTTAAAGGTGCTATATAAATAAAAGTTATTATTATTATTATTATTATTATTATATATGCACATATATGTAAAAAACAAAACTTAGGACTGTCTACAAGTAAATTTTGAAAATAGAAATGAATTAAATGTGTGCATATGTATGTGTGTGT
>JAPQRP010000011.1:9054865-9066418 GCA_037367295.1 Apogon hyalosoma
CAGGTGTGTTGGAAGAGGGAAACATCTAAAACATGCAGGACAGCGGCCCTCGAGGACCGGAGTTTGACACCTGTGCTCTAAGTGGTTCTTCCTGAGATGAGAGATTCAATTTGAGGTGTTGAAGGATGACAAGCACCTTGTATTTTGTATCCACAGGTGAAATTGTAAAAAAAATTCCAGGCCACAGACATTTTGTGTAGCAAGGGGCAAACAAGCTTGTTAGCCACGTTTAGCCAAACACTGTTGTTGTTTTGCCTCCCGGCTCAGTTTGATGACATCATCAATCACGCACCAGTAAAGATTTCAGGAACCCACAAGCGTTTATTCCAGCATATTTGGCGAAATCCAGCGATTATGTTATCGGGTTTTCATTATCGGAGAAACCGATAACAGTACGTACAGATATTACATAATTATGCTAATAGCGGCCGATAATAGCGGCCAGCGGATATTATCGGCCATCCCTATATATTACCCCTCTATCCCGTACTAAATTAAAGTTTCCTGGTGTGTCCACGCATCCTGCACCGTATTTCTTTTAAAACTCTTCTTCACTTGTTTTAACATCCATCAGCATCCTTTTTTTTTAATTCACGTGTCTCTAGTTGCAGAAAAAGTCCCTCCCATTTCAGTTTTGTGTTATATACCAATTTCGCTATGCCCGAAAAACCACCTCTTACCAGTGCAAAAACTTTTCATCGAAAAACAAGAGTTTGGGCGAAATTTTTGTTTTTCTAAATTTTAATGCGCAAGTTATATTCGCACAATTTGAGAGTCAAAGGAAAAGCGCGAGATAAGAGTTTTAAACAGTGCATTAGAGGTTAAAAATATGACAAATTCTATTCTATTAAAGCTACTGGAGCTGAAATCTAAAGATGTATAATGTGTGAATATAATTTATGGTTATTTATGGAAAAGTGAAACGGAATGTGTTCAGTGATTGATAATCGTAGCCGTCAGTCTAATGTGTAGCCATATTTAGTTCTCTGAAATCCCCTGTGATTAGCCAGAATCAGCATCACAGGGTGAGTTTTTTTTTTTGTTTTTTTTTTTAAACACGTGGGGTCACCATGGAAACTGTGGCCAAACCCACATTGGGACCCTTATATACAGCCCAAATGTAACCCTTCTGGGGCCCACATGGACGTGCTGACAAAAAAATACTGGACCAAAAAGACAACTATTGTAGAAAATACTGTATTAGTGTTAAAATAAATAAACCTCTTTTTCTTTCAAATGGTGCTTTGAATATCCTTCACATGTTCAGGCTTCTATTTCTTAGGTATAACTGAAAAATATATGTTAAAAATATGTATATGTAACACTAGAGGGCGCCAAAAGCACATGTCAGCTGTTCATTACCACAGAGGAGAGACAGTGAGGCTTTTTTCTTTTTCTTTTTTTTTTTTCTCCCTCCCTCCCACTTCATCTCTGTTCCTTTTTACACAGACATGTAGTTACATAAGCACCGGTCCGACCTCGGTGAAAACAAGCGGGGCCACATGTACGCTACTCCGATTGTGTGCACTTACATCCCGTAAAGTCTGCGGCTTTTACAGTTGCGTTCGGTGTGAAAGCATCCTTTTATCTGACCCTCAGAAGTGATTCACTCAAACCAACAGAGATGTATGTAGGTCTGCGCTTCAGTGTGTGTGTGTTTGTGTGTGTTTGTTGGACTGACTGATAGTATGTCAGAGAAGAATCGCAGCCTCCTCAGGGCATCGTGCTTCCTTTATTGGTGTCCTCTGTCGAATGGAAGGGTATCTGAAAGGGGACATAAAGGAGAGAATGGAGGATGGGCTATTAGCTGCTAACACATAACACCCACTTTTCTTCCTCCTGCTTGACAGAGATGCATTTACTTCATATATGTCATCATGACAGTGTAGCACTTTCCCGTATAGGAGGAAGGCGAAGAAATCCCAGCAGCATAATCACATTAGAAGGTGAAGAAGTATCTTTTTTTTTTTTGCAGGGGTGCAAGGAGTCCTGGTAACAAGAAGAATTTTTAGAAAATGTCTGTCTCTTTTACTTTCTCAGTGAACTGTCCCCAGCTCTGCATTTACTAATGATTTATTAACTTCCTGTTAGCTTTTGTTACCTTCGGGGTAAAATCACGAGAACAGTGGGTGGGCTGGGAAGAACTAGGCCAAAAAGTAATAATAATAAAAAAAAAAAAAAAAATGTCCAGTGGCTTAGAGCAAGATATGTCAAATCCAAAAACAGTCACACAATAGTAGGTCATGAAGACCAGAATTTAGAAGTTAAGTAGCCAATGAATAGCGATACTGACACATATTTTCATTTAAAAAAAATAAACATGCACATGAAATAGTAACCCTTTCGTGCATAGTGGACAGCTATTCTACAGCTGTTCTTGTATATTCGTGGGTTTTGTCGTTTTAGTTGCATATCACCCAATACAGTGGACGCTTATGCACCCATACTCTAACATTCAGACCATTCCTGTAACTATGCCATTCTTTTCTGAAATATATATATATTTTTTATATATATATCAGGGTTTCTGCAGGTCATTAAAAAGAATTAAAAGTCATTAAATATATGTATTCTGTGAAAATTAAGGCCTTAAATGGCATTAAAAAGCATTACATTCGATCTCCAGAGGCATTAAAAAATTAAATCCACTTGATGGAAAAAAAAGCATTGTTATTCACGATTTATTTTGACTATATGAACATTTAATAATTTTGATTGGAAGCATAGTAATGATTGACAGACGGAACCCTTTAATTGGCTATTGTTTACGGCTGATACGCGAAGTCACCAACAGTGGATGCTTGGAATGTAACGTGCCGTGAGCATGCTCATGCTGTGGCAAAAGAGCGGAGGGAATATTAGAAAATGTCGGAAAAATGGGAAAATGCAAGTGTCAGCGGAAGTGATTGGAGGAGGAACTATTTAGAACCTGGTTAAAGCCTGTGTACGGTAAACTGTCATAAAACTAAATATAAAACTGTATCTGCAGCTGGACATGAGCATTAAATGTGTTTAAAGTGGCATTAAAAAGGACATTACATTAGATTTGCTGAAACCTGCAGAAACCCTGTATATTATCTCCACAAAGTGAATAATAACTAGTATGAGAGTATGATAAATGTGAGAAAACATCAGATTAGCAACATCAAAACTGTTTTTATTTTATAGTTTTCACACAGTATATTACTTTCTGATATTGTGTTGTAAATACTTTTTTTTTTTTTTTTTTTGCTTCAAAAATTAAACACATGGTGTCCAGATGAGTGGACATTTTGTAACTCCATGAAAAATAGGTTCATTCAAAATAATTCAATCGCATTGTTTTTTTCATTCCTAAAGAGGAATAAAAACACTCAAGAAAAAAGTCTTGACTAAGGTTCTCATAATGCATGCATGAAAGGGTTAATGCACATGTAATAATAATAATAATAATAATAAAGTTTATTTATATAGCACTTTTTGCAGAAAGATTTCACAGAGTCCTTTACAATAAAATCAGGCACAACATACGAAGGCAAAAAAAAAAAACAAAAAACTGCTACATACATAGACACAGACATAACAGTATAAAAGCAAATGGTCATAAAACCCACCCCTAACTAAAACATCAATCATGACCGTTAAGAAATTAACAAGAATTAAAAAAACAAAAACAAAACATGTACTAACAATACTGTAAAGGAAGTAAAAGTCTGACTGTTTTGATGTTTTCCTTCATAAAAGCAGAAGAAAAACACAATGTGAGGGGAAAAAAACATATTTGTGATTTCATTTATTGGATAGTAAATGCGGATCCGGTGATTTCAGTTTTAGATAAAATGACACAATCTCAATTATCAAATGTTTGCATGTAAATAAAGATATTTAAGCACAAATCAGATGAAACTGTTGAAATAGATTTCACCGATCCATGTTAGAAACTCAAACAGGAGAAGTGACTCGTCAAACAGACAGTTAAAGCCCAGTTGCTCTGACTCTGAGCCCATCCATTCACCTTTGGATCAGCATTCGACAAGAAAGGTGTTCTCTAAGAACCTCAGGCTGCAGCTGGGATTGGAACGGCTCAAACACAAACTCAGAGGCCAAACTTTTCTGACCCTGGAAAGACAAGTAGTCGATTCTAAAATGATCAGGGAGGCACGACTTACAATGGTGGAAGACGAACTTTTTTCACCCACTCTTCTATGAAGTGCCTGGTTCTCTTGGGTGTTTGCTGTTGTCCATCCAACAATTCAAGTGTAAAGAAATGAGGCTTATGTTATTTCTACATCAACAGTAGAGTCCAAACTGAATTTAACAGGCTTCGATTTACTGGAGGGAACAGCACTGCTGAACCATTCTATTTACTAAACTATATATACTGTACTATATTATACTATATATGCCACGGTATATATACTATACTATACGATACCGTACTATATTATACTATATCATACTATACTATTCTATACTATACTATATCATAATTTACTGTACTATACTATACTATACCATACCGTACTATATTATACTATATCATACTATTCTATACTATTCTATACTATACTATACCGTACTATATTATACTATATCATACTATACTATACTATTCTATACTATACTATACCGTACTATATTATACTATATCATACTACACTATACTGTACTATACTATATCATACTTTATTATACTCTACTATACTACACTATACTGTACTATATTATACTATATCATACTTTACTATACTATACCATACCGTACTATATTATACTATATCATACCATACTATGCTATACTATATATGCTATGCTATATATACTGTACCATACGGTAATATACTATACTATGGTTTGCTATAATATACTATATTATATATGCTAGGCTACATATACCATACTATACTATATATGCTATGCTATATATACTATATAGAGGTGTAACGGTGCAGAAAAAATTAGGCTCGGTATGTTTTTGGTACAGTGAAGGAGGTGCACTCTGTACCTATCTGTGGGACACAGGACATTTCTCCAAAATATTGTTCAGTCATTTGTGCATTAGCAGGCACCTCACATGTTCTGTACTTTTGTATTTTTGAAAGTTCAGTGTTTGTTAATGGTAAACACAGTAATTAACTGAGTGTTTTTGAACGCCTCACAGTATTCCCTGGGGTGCAGTGTACGTGGCCTCACAGTAACACCAGCAGAGGCACGGTGAAGGAGAAGAGGAGCAGGTTCTCTGGATTTGACCAGCTTGAGTTAAAAAAATAAAACCCTTTTTGCTATAAAAGAACCCGTGGACTCTTTTTGTGCCACGAGGCTGCAACAAACTGAAAAGAAAGTGAAACATAACATGCTTTGAATGTCCGACCCAGCTTCTGTGCCTCTGTTTTACTCTGTTGTCATGTTTTGTTTTGTTTTTTATACAGCAGCACTGAAAATTCGCTGAATGTATATAGCGGAAACCCTGCACATGGGTTCTGCTTGTGTCCACCGCGCTCCCACAGTGTTTGTGTTCTTCACCTCAGCTACATGTGTTTGTTCGGTACACCTCTGTATTGTATTGAAGGCCCTGAACAGAAACGGTTCAGTACAAACGAGTGCACTATTACACCCCTAATACTACACCATACCATACTGTACTATACTACACTAAACTATGCTATACCATAAAGTCTTTTGTGCATGGAAGTGTAAGGTTTAATATGAGATCTGTCACCATGGATGACGAGTTCCATTGGTCTTTTTCTTGCTTTTATTTACTAAAACAGGACAAAAATAATTACATGTTAACCCCCTACCATCGATACAAAGATTTCACACATCGGTGAGAAACTGAAAATTAATAGAAAAATTGCTCAATGAGTCAAGGTTTGGGTTTATTTAACTGAAGGCACACACTTCCATTAGTCGAAGGATTCCAGCACGTTTATTCTTCCTCATGGGCCTCGTTCCTTGCCACACAAATTTGTGCCCTCTTCAACATATCTGCGACAGCACGCCTAATCATACCCCTGTCCTGCCCCAGGAGTTCCACTTCAGCTGTGATTCTCCTCTCCATGTCATGCAGGTCATTACGTATGCTGACTGAAATGTTGAACATTTCAAATGGTCTCAAAACAAGCTTAAAGAATCCTCATGAACAGCATGAACCCCTTGCGTTTGGCATGACAGACTCAAACCTGTCGTTCATGTGAAATCTTTGTATCGACTGTTGGGGGTTGACGTGATTATTTTGTTCCTGTTTTTGGCTGATCCATGTCTGATATAAATCTTCTTTTAAATCACAACCCATAAAGACCCAGCACTACTCTGGTGGCAATTCCTAAATCATATTTTCTTTCTATGTAACCATTGATCACCATTTATAATAATATTATCATGTGTATTTATCAGTTTTTCAGTGTAAATCAGATATTTTCTCATATTTAGGCCCAATCCCAATTCACCATTTGGCCCTCCCCCTTACCCCTACCCCTTGAAACGGAGCTGCAAGAGTTAGGGGTTAAAACATTTTCCTATGAAATGGGAAGACCCTTCGCAACCTGTTATGTCATCAGCAGTCATCGATGCCGCTATTAACAGATGCGGCAACTTTGTTTCCTAAAGTGTTCTCCATGTCGTCAGCAGCTCTAACCGTCTCTGTTCTATGGCCTTTGGTTATCTTTTTGCGTCCATCAATTATTAACCGCAGAAATATGATCTATAACATATTGAAACTGCATTAAACGGTCGATCAAATGATTAAGTTGTTTACGAAGAAAATCCGTACATTTGTGTGTTTCTTTCATCACTGCTGCACTTTTTTGTTGTGTTTACTTCCATCTTGCTGATGATTCGAACAGAATTAGGGGAAATTTCTCCTACCCCTCTGTTCGTAGTGTGGTCCTGGAAAATCTCCGTTTCGAGGGTTATACAACCCTCCGCCATAGCCCTTCCCCTCTGTCTAATCAAGAATCGGGACAGTACTACCCCTTCACGTGTACGCGCAAAACGAAGGGGTAGGGGTAAGGGGTGAATTGGGATTCGGCCTTAATCTGTTGATTATGTTAATATTCATTAAAGCTCAGAGTAAATTCAAATGCTTTTAAATCAGAAACAGAGAAAGCATGATGTTTTCAACAAATACATCAATAACTGAGTATAAACTGTGTCCAACCACTGTCACTGATCAAACTCCATTCTTATTGTATTAAATATAGCCCAACTGAATGCCTTTTCCAAAGAAGGCCTTTGACCAAATAGTCTGACACTGTGGTCAAAGGCCCTGGGGTGTTAGCTTGCCTCACCACGGGAGTGACTCACTTCTCTCTAGTGGTTACATAAGTCGGGCGGCCTTGTGGTGTAAATATATTCAGTTCATGTAATTTGGCAGAAAGTCAGAGTTCGCTATTCTAAACACTAATTATAATTGAATATTTGACCTGAGAAATACTACATACAGCTCCTGAAAATACCCTCCATCGGGCTGAACCTATGTGGAACGTTTTCAGTTGTATTGAACGTCCTTGGCACTTTCCATTTGTATACTCTAACAGGAAATTGCTTTTCTACTTCTAATTTCTTAAAGCCCTTTAGTTTCATCTGAGTAAAGTAAAACAGTAAAGTTTGGAGCTGAAAAACTACATTGTGAACTAAACGTTGCTGTAAAGCTGAGGGGAATCGCAGAACCTGTGGGGATCTGTATCTAAGACTCCCTATGCCACTTGTTCTTCGTTTATCAGTTCTATTGTAGTGTAATCTTTAGTAGCAGTGAAGTTGCACATAGGAACCAAATTAATACCCCTGTTCCTGTAATTTGTAATATAAAAGGCTGATGTTAAATCCAGCATTTGGGTTTTTGTTTAGCAAAGGAGATACCAACTCTGGTCCACACATAAATATTGCACTAGGTGACAATAATGCACTTAAAGCTGGACACTACTTGGAAGAAAGAACAAAAGGAAGTCCATTTAAGAGCTACTCTGGAAAGATGTTGGCAACCTGCTACCTCTACAGACATAAGACACTTATTCTACGCTAACAAATACACTATAGTATTGATTATTCACTAATTATATTCATTATAATTCATTTATGCAGCCAGATTTCCCTAAACCCCTAAAGGATTTACAGTCTGAGCCTGTAAATAAAATAACTTTAGTTTTGGCCTTTATTATAATCCAAACATCAGACAGCAATATTTTGGCTTCGCTATAGACATGACGATATGCAAATGCAGATATTTCTATGCATTCTCACTCCCATGCTCCTCACATACTGATGCTTGGTCAGGGAGTCACAATTCAAGGCATTATTTTATTCTATTTATACTGTGCATTTTTATGAGTGTTATTTTTGAACGCACAGGGCAGGCATCCGTTTTTGACATGCACAGTCATCTAAAAGACGTCTATACAATGCCGTGATTTACACATAAAAAACAGCTTTCTTAGGGTTAGAAAGGAGGTTGAGATTAACATTCAGGGAAAGGGTGAGAATAAGGATGGAAAAGAGAGAAAATGCAAAAATGAACACATGATGAAGGGACACAAAACCTGGTCTCCTATATTCGTGAATTCACAACCACATTTCTCTGAGGTTTCTGTATACTTAAAGATTTACCTTTTTCAGTATCTAAGCAATTACATCAGCCCCAATCTGGTGATGGCAACGGACGAGGGGCCGTGGTTAAATGTGAGATTAGGCAAAAAATGTCCATTAGCATTCAGTATACTTATTTATTTACTTATTTTACTCAGCTTTACATCATGGTTTTTAGCATCAACCCCCAAAGACTGGAACCATCTACTGATTTAAAATGTTTAATAATCATTAATCTATTAATTATACCAATACTTTTTAAACAATTCTGGTAAAATGCAGCTTCTCGGCTTTTCTGTTGAATCACAAGTGTCGTTTTCGGACATTCAGAGGCGCCGTGGTAAATGTGGGAACACCGTCATATTCAGCAACACTGATTCACCAATAAAACCATGTGGTTTGACAACATGTGGCAATGCTTGTAGATCAGTTTTTGATACATTTTGCTGAAAAGGTCACTTTTTCCTCAAATTTCACTGTTGTGATATAATAATATTTGAGTTTTCTTTTAGGTTTTATGAACATCTACATGATCTATAAATTAAATACAGGAAAATACCATATTTTAACTGAAAAATGCAACATTTAGAGGATAACATTATAGTAAATAGTGATAAATCACTTAGGAAAGGTTAAATGTAAAGAAAAAGTGAATTAATTCAGAAGTTGCCACAAAAATAATTCTACATCTTTAAAGTAGTGTATGACTTTAATCAGAGTTTTTTTCAAATTTGTAAAACTTGAGTGATAATCTAATTATCACTTGATCCTTGGGCCTTTTCGGAAATTTTGTCGTGAAGTGCATTGTGGGAATGGAAATTCCACGCAGGCACAGCAGCAACAATGGTGGCGACCAAGCGAAAGCGGTTTCTCACAGATTTTGCAAGAAGACGAGCCAGATCGCTACAACGGAAGTCTCCAGTCACCAGGGTTGTTTTAATGAATGAGTATAGTCGGTGGATGGAAGTAAAGGTGACATTTGGCTTCAGCACCCGCGAAGAGTCAGTGAAATTGCTGTCCCATTCCCATAATGCACTTTGCAACAAAATTTCCAAAAAGGCCCGAGATACTTTTCAGTTTGTTATGTAAACAAGTGGACTGTGTTTATGATGGAGTCATTTTTGAAGTTGTTCACCGTGAGGGAAGTGATTCAGGTGCGTAACCACGGAAAGACTAATGAATTTGTGATAATTAGGATATCACTGGGGTTTTACAGATTTGAAAAAAAAAATGTGATGAAAGTCATTTGCTGGTTTACGGGTAAATGTGACTAATAACCATATTTAACTAGATTCCTAGTGATTTATTTACTGAGACAAACTGTCAGTCCGTTTTCACTTGCAGGAGTTTGTGTGAAATAATTTTTCTGCTACTACAAAGTCTTAACCCTTTATAGGGCACTCATTAAAATACTCTGAAATTCAACATTTCAACCTTAGTGTGTCATTGGACATCATCATCTACCTCCTCATTCGTTGCCATGACAACAGTCTCCCTCCTCCTGCCATAAAACATCCGAGCAGCACTTACTAAAAAGTAAACACATGCAATAATACAAAATAAGGCCACAAACTGACAAAAATCACAAATATTCCTTATTTATAGCTCCAAAATGTCTATAAAATCTCTCTGAATCACTGGGCCTCATATTTAAGGTTTAACCGAAGTTACCAGAAATAGTCACTTGCCTGATAAAGGGTTCAAATGAGCGCATCATTTCATCTTGTTCAACTTAAGAATGACTGCTCCATAACTGGGATGATGTGGGCAAACTGATGTCAAAGAAACCAATCAGATTCATTTCTACAAAACAAAACCTCATTCGATGTGCAACTGGCCCACGTACCGTCTTGAACTGAGCAGCTGCGGTAATATTTGGTTTTTCCTCCTGTCCCTGTTAGTTTTTACACTGTACAGCTGCCTCTAATATTTTTTATTTTTTTCCAATGACGAATGCGATAAACAACACGATGAAGAGAACTCAGATCCACTTGGGTATTAGCCACATATTGGCACAGGGAACGGAGATCTGCAGCCAAGTAACAAGACCCTCTCAGACCTAATTAGGCTGATTATATTAATATAATCAAGTGGGCTGCAAAAATGTCCAGCTGAAGGTCCGGGTTCTACTCTTTCTGAATGCCAACGAGGTTTTTAATACGCTATTTAATCTAATGTAACATGAGCAAAATCCAAACAAGTGATTGACCCTCAGACTTCAAGTATTTAATCATAGATAAATGTTGCCAATATTAGACAGATCTTAATCTTTAATTGCTGGATACGTTTCAACATTCTTGCTGCTGCTGCTGCCGCCCGTTGCCAGATCAGTTCTGTTCTGTTCTTTGCCCTATTTCTCACTTTGGTTTGGCCTGAAAAATACACAAGTTTCTGTGGAAAGCCAGAAAAGCAGCGCTCCACAACACAACAGCCTAGAGAGATTTCAGTAATTTACCAAGCAAACAACCCGACCTCCTACTCCTCTCCTCCCAACTCAAAATAAATCCTCCTCCAATGCTAACACAGCATTATTTCTCCACCTGCACCGGAATACAGTACTGCTGCTGCTGATCCTGCTGAATCAGAACTAAGTTTACATTACTCTGCCCTGGATCATACAGGACATTTTATTGTACACTACATTTGTCATATTTGCATATGGTTTCTTCATTTGCCAAAATTAAAATGAAGAAACACAATTGAATTAAACAAATTAAAATGTTACCACAATTAAAGGATATGTATAAGCTCAGCATCTGTAATGCAATCTGGAATTTCCCCTTGTGGGTCTAATAAAGGACTGTCTTATCTTATCTCAGTGTTTTTCAACCTTGGGGTTGGGACCCCACGTGGGGTCACCTGGAATTCAAATGGGGTCTCTTCAAATTTCTAGTAATTGATTAAAAAAAAAAACAAAAAAAAAAAAAAACATACTGATAAAAAATATACGGTGAGTTTAGAGACAATCCCAATCCATAAAAGACATGACAA
>JAPQRP010000011.1:9074954-9086439 GCA_037367295.1 Apogon hyalosoma
TATGTATGTATGTATGTATGTATGTATGTATGTATGTATGTATGTATGCATCTATCTCTTGGATTTTATTAAATTTTTTTGCCACTTATGGGTAAGAAACCAAATATGGTAACTTCATTAACCTTGATTTTCTACAATAGCAAAAAAAAAAAATCTTGACAAGTAAATTAATATATAAATAATAAAGTAAGCAAAAGTAATAAAGTCTTATTATGTTCTGCAATAACACACTAAGGCCAAAATTTTGAATTTCAGAATATTTCTATGAGTGCCGCATAAAAGGTTAACCTTTATTAACACCTATTCATTAACGTCATTATTACATGCTCCTAATCTTTGTCTAAAACACTCTAGAGTGCTGTTGTGCCATGTCTCAAGGTGAATTCTTCATGCAGATAGTGAAATAGGACCAATATATTGACTAAAATAATCAGCAAGTGGGAAGATTATTCCACTGAAGGTCAACTAAAGGTTAAGGTTAAAGGTTAAGTCACTTTATTCTCCTCATGGAGAAATGTAGTCTCTGCATTTCATCCATTGTAATAGACACAAAGCATTAGCATCAGTACATAACCCACAGAAGGAGCAGTGAGCTGCCAATGATGGCACTCAGGGACCAACTCCAGGTCGTCATCATATCAGTACCACGGTCAGCGGTACTGACGGGAGAATTAACCTATGAAAGCCTTTTTTTTTTTCTCCCTTGTCTACATTGGTCTTTGTAGTTTACCACCACAAAGGAGGAAGACTATTTCAAAGATTTATGCAATGTTGGTCTTGCAGGCAGTTGTTCTTCCCTTTTTTTTTTTTTTAATACACTGTGCTTGTGTATGTGACTGTCACCAACCCTCTATGTGGGTGCCTTTTTTAAATGGCGAGGGAAACCGGATTCCTCTGAGTCCTTCACAAGAACTGATCAGCGCAGGTGTGAATAGAGCGATACAACTTGAGCGTAAACTAAATGCCTTTGCGAGCATCATTTTAAAATATACGAGCTCAAAGTCAGGTTTATTTCTATAGCACATTTACAACAATGCAAAGTGTCCCAGGTGCTGTACAAGGATATAGGTAAAAATACAAAAAATAATAAAACTCATAAAAATATATGGATATAGAAGATATGCAAAAACTGATAAAACAGGTACACAATAATAAAATAGTCTCTAAAAATACAACCAGAAGATAAAACGAATTAAAACTCACATACTTGTATTAAAAGCCAGTGCAAATAGGTGTGTCTTTAAAAGAGATTTAACATGTTCAATGGACTGTGCACATGTGACATGTTGGGGCAGAGAGTTCCAGAGCCTTGGACCTGCTACAGAAAAGGCTCTGTTGCCTTTTGTCTTCAGGCGGGTTCTTGGACGACATTGGCTTTTACTCAAGATAATTTGATGATTGTCTGTCCAGGTTTGTGCTGAGTGGAAATAGAGGTTGATGTTTGTCCTTCGAGCTTGGATTGGTCGATCATCTCTGTATGCCATTCAACACTTTTCTCCATTTTGCAAGAATAAACCGAAAGAAAATGCTCATCTTCATTCCATATTCACCTTTTAGCAATAGTATCAGTATTCCCAACACAAATATCTTTAATTATATAAAGTTCATGGTACAACAGTATAAAAATGTCCCACTTAAAAAAAGTCATTACATTTTCTTTATAAAATAATATCTTATGGTAAAAATGAGATTTGCCCATTAAATATGAGCCTTTGGAGGCTCTTTATGACATGAACATTATTCAGGCTCTTCCAGCTGTTGGAGAAACTGTGGAACTCAGGCAGTAAAACATTTCCACCTGTTCTGGCCGTGCTGACCAGATTGAATTACATTCCAAAAGTTTGCATTCAAAGATTAGGAAAATCTTAAGGGTGCAGACAATTTTCAACTGGGATGAGTTGGTTTTTGGTTAGATTTGCTCACTGAATGTTTGTTTGGAATGTTGAGTATAGCTGCTCGGAAAACTATTACTAAAAAATGGTCAAATGTAAATTTCCCAACCCTGGAAGACTGATATATTGTTTGTTTTTGTGATGGAGCGAATCACTGTTTACAACAAATTTCTTTTGTATTTATATATTCTCTTTTCTTTACAAAACTGTACTTCCCTGTGTATTGTTATCAACCCGCCCCCCCCGAAGGGGAGGCAAGGGGTATTGTTTTTGGTTTGGTTTGGTTTGTTTTTTAAAACTCTAGGAGCAAAACTATTGGTCAAATTCATACCAAATTGGGTTCATAGATTGCCAGTGACCCAGAATAGATCTCATTACATTTTGGGAAAAATAGGTCAAAGTTTCAATTTTTTTTATGAATAAAAAAAAAATCCCCATTTACTTATAATGGGCAAAATTTCAAATATCTGTAGCAGCAAAACTATTGGTTGAATTCATACCAGAGTGGGTTTATACATTTCCAGTGACCCAAAATACATGTCATTACATTTTGGGAAAAGTAGGTCAAAGTTTCAATTTTTTATGAATTTTAAAGTAATACTAATAATAATAATTTCCCCATTTACTTATAATGGGTGAAATATGTGGAAGGGGCGGGGTTTGTTGTGCCTGGCACCACTTGTTGTATTTTATTTGACTGTGTACACATTAAATGTTCTTGTTATCTTACTTTTTTTCTGTACAAAACCCTCTTGAAAAATACAATTATTTAAAAAAAAAAGTGTAATGTCATTGAAATCAGTAGAATGCAGAAAAGAACAAAAAAAAGTGTATTTTCGTCATTTATTCTGAGGGGAGATGGGATCATTTACAAGGTAAGATCACTAGTGGGGGGAAAAAAGCACAGTGCCATGAAACTGACTGTGATACATGGGTCTGATTTAGGGAGTGAGTAGTAAATTTACCAAATTAAGCAGCAGATGTGATCAAATTGTCGCAAAATGTACTGCCCAAAGGAAGGCTATGTGGGGAAAAAAACTCACTTTGCAATCTCAGTGCATTAGTAAAGTGCTGAGGGTTAAAATTCTCCTCAGGTGCTTAAGGTTTTCCATTTCACCCATCGCTTTTCATTTCTGTTTCCTTTTCTTGCACCTCTGTAAATGCATTAGGAAGCAGTGAGAGCAAAACCAGACACAGATCTACAACCCCCAGTGTAGAGGCAGCTTTTGCACACATTAAAAAAGTAAAAATGCAAAGCACGTCTTAGAGCCGCGATGCAGAATTTCAATATTTCTGACTTTTCTACTGAATGGCAGCTTCAGACAATGTGCTCTGGCAGTCGTTCCCGACTGTTTGACACCGTCTGAGCACCTGATGACAATAAAACACTTTATCTTAAAATGTCTGCCACATGCTCTTTCAGGGGAACAGTGTAGCTGCTGCGTTGTATATTTTATCTGTTGAAAAAGGGGGAAAAAAAACGCTAATGGATCCCATTGAAAGTTAGGCTGATGGTGGAGTCTGCCAGGGTGACACCTGACTCCTGGGTCAGATATGTGGTAATTTGCTCTGCTCTCAGTTGGAATGTGTATCTGAAACATACAAAGTGCCAAAACTGAGTGGCAGCAGCTCTTTGAAGATGGCAAGCAGAGGAATCCCTGCTGCTTACTCAAATCTGTAGACACAATTCTACTTGCAGGCACAGAACATTGATTACACTGACACCTCGGTCCCGGTTTGATCTCTGAAGTTCTGCTGTGTTTACTCATCTGTCAGCGCACGTTCTCAGATTTTGACCTCAATACACAACCTCCCAGTCAATGGAAGGACACGACAGATCGGACTGTTAATTCTTTTCCGAGCAGACTTTTCTAGTTTTGGTCCACGTAGGTGCGGCTGCTCAAGGTGCGAAGGGAATGGGTGAAGGTAATATGGATGAAATGTTGTGGTGATTTACACATTTACACAGACACAACACTGGTGTCACCCATCTACATCAGCTGAGGTTGTACAGCCTGGCACGATGCTTCCGATTTTGTATGTTTTACTATGAGGACGCACATTACCCTGGTGGACTAACAGAGTACTGCACAAAGGAATTACCTTTAATATGAGATATTTACATCTTAACCCTTTATTGGGCAAGTGACTATTTTTGGTCTTTTCCGCATACATTACAAGACAGTCAGTACGTTTACATGCACTTAGAGAAATTCGACTTATTGCCTTAGTCCGGCTAATATCAAAGTTTTAAAAGCCATATATACACCTTAGACTGTAGTCGAACCGAACTAGAGTTTTTGTAATCGGACTATTCTTTCCAGATAATGTGGTTCTAAGTTGAGCTTTTCCGGCATGTATATGCAAACCACGGTTAGCCGGACTATTGACTGGCCTGGGCACAACCCCTTCCGGAAGCGATGAGAGTCACTACATGACAACGACACAGTAGCAGAAGAAGATGTGGAAAAACGAAGAAGAACAACACAGCATACGTGTAACACGATCAGGGTGTACAGTGTGTACGAAATGTACTGAGCTGCTGCCTCCATATCCTCGCTCGGTGTTGTTGTCCTTCTACTACATCTGCTTCAAATCTGCCGCATTTGTTTACTAATTGTTCTTTATCCATGACACCAATCGGAAGAATGCCAACGCGAAAGGGCGTATAGCTCCACAGAGTGTCTCTGAGTCGAACGTACCTCACTCAATAATTCGATTCTCTTGCCGTGCATGCACACTCGGATTTCTCGGAAATTCCAGTTAAATCCTTAGCTCGGTTATTGCCAGTAGCTCGGCTTAGATGTGCACGTAAACGTACTGACAGACAGTTGAGGACAGGTTCAATGTGGTCTACAGGGTCTGTAAGGTCCACCTCTGCATGAACAGTGAGTGGACCTGCTAGGGTTTAATTCTTGCTATATTCTTAGTATTTAGGCTTACGCCAGAGTCCAGACCTAAACTCTGCTCTTGTACTATCCATAACGACCCCCTGCCCAACGTGATATCAGGAATTGCGTACAGAAAACGCGCCACTTTTACTTGCCGTGTTATCTGTACGCATTATAAGCTTTCTGCATGTATGTTCATGCTGTGTAAAATACTACACGATTAGCACGATTACCGCGGTTAGGCTTAGCAGTTAGCGCGATTAGCAATTAGTGCGATTAGCGGTTAGGTTTAGGCTTATGGATAGCAGTTACAGATATAGCTTAGCGTACAATGACACGGCATCAAATGGCGTTGAATAACACGCAAAAGGGTGAAAATGCGTACGTATAGCACGTCAAATGCCATAAGAACTGGTGTGACATACAACTCGATTTCATGAGATCAGTCTGCCCTGCCCACTGGGGAAAGAAAAAATGCTCTTGGTTGGTTTATTCTTTTATCGGGCAAGTGACTATTTTTGGTAGTTTTCGCATGCATTACAATACGGTGGTAGCAACAGTTCCAGTGAGTCCACAATCTCAGGTCCAATGTGGTCTACAGGGTCTGTAAGGTCCACCTCTGCATGAACAGTGAGTGGACCTGCTTTGTTAGGTACTATGTTCTAATGTTCTAAAATAAATGTTCCTTTCACCTTATATGTTTTTCTTCTTGTCTTTTTTTATATATACTTTTTTTTCTTTTTAGCCCCTTTTTTGACACTTACAGATAAGGAGCCAAATATGGTAACTTCATTGATTTTGATTTTCTAAATAAGAAAAGTAATATAGTCTGTTATGTCCTCCAATAACACACTAAGGTTGGAATTTTGAATTTCAGAGTATTTCTATAAGCGCCCTATAAAGGGTTAATTCATACGTTTTACTCTATTACATTTGTCTCACATTTCTTGTTAAGTTCCATATTACAATAAGTCATCCCCTTCCTTTTTTGTCCAGTTTCAAAATCAATGCTAACTAAATAATAGCTTCAAAATCCTCTTGGACACAAAGCTAACAACAGGATTATTTTTTTTTTAATTTTCTTTTTTTTTTCTGAACTCATGTAATCTGCCTTTTTAGAAACCTTAAGATCTCACAGGACAGATGACCACATAAACCAGGATGCTATTGGAGGGGTTAAAAAATAAGTCAATTTTAAAATAACAGAAAAATAAGAGACAGGAAACACATCAAAAAGTGGTAATAGTAGTAGAAAAATATCTTGTATAAAAGGGATAATTTTACTGAACAATGATTACCTTTACTTTTCATTAAGGATTTGTTTCATTTAGAGAATACTTATAATATATTATAATAATAGAGTTCTTACCACAGGTGGGTCATCCCAGGTTCATCAAGTCAAAGTCCTGCTGTGTATTGGTTCCAACCTGTTCACGTCACAGGTGATTCCACTAATGATCCATCTATCTATCCATCTGATGAGGACTTGTGCTCGTCAAAATGGGCTGCTTCAGTGAACAGGTTGGAACCAACACGTGACATGACTTTGACTTAATGAACCTGGGATTACCCACCTGTGGTACTTCCACTTAGAGTATTTTCACAGTGCTCTTACTCTAGTACAGGTTTGGTAAATTCCTGCTCCAGCTCTCCTTAAGTCGGCTCTTTCAGTGGATGGTTCTCCAGAATGCCCTTCTGTTCAAACACGTATGTGAGCACACAGAGCAGTAGGGAACCAACAGGGGGATGACACTGGACAGAGTAAACAGCTGTGTAGTCAACAAGACAAAACTGTGTTTTAGTACCTGTGGCATTTCAAGCAGCCTGTGCTCGCCATCTGCTTTATATTTATTTTCTCTTGTCAAAACCAGGTCCATGCTTTCTAACAAAAGGGTGAAGGCATTGAAATTCTACCCATAGAGGCTTTACTTCCCTCTGTCCTGGGCTGCACATTGTGCTGACGTTGGATTAGTTCTCTGTCCTGGCTGCACACTCATTTTCTTTTCCACTTCTGATACCAGGCAAATTTATTTGTCCTCTGCTTGTCCTGTTTATTGCTATATAATCAATAGGAGTGGGACAACACGGCAGTAGCTTTAACCAGACAATCAAGTTTAAACTGGCCTGTGAGGCCCGTTTTACTGGACTAATGTCACCCCTGCTGCTGCTGACTGGAATACACCACGGGCCTGTTAAATAGCTGAAAACCCAGACACTACTGCCTTATTAAAGGTGCAGACACATGGCAGTGTCAAACATAGTCAACTACTGAAATATCCAGGTTACTGAAGTTATGGTGCATTGACAGTTAAAATAAAAGGAAGGCTAGTAATACGTTAAACATGTTGTTACCAGGAATATGATATCACAGTCATTCCAGCAGTGATGTGATGATAACAACCCACTAAGCAATATTAATGTCACAAAGCTAACACTGAAAATATTAGCAAGGTCATGAATTTTTTGTATTAAAAATCAGTAACACCATCACCATTTAATTTCTGTGATGTTTTGATATATTCCTTTTATGAAAATATGTATTTAATCTGTAAACACCCCGTGCTACTTTTGTGGCAGTTCCAAAATATTATTTTTACTGCTGTATTGTTACCCCGCCTGTATTGTTTTAGGTTGTTTTTTTGTTTTTTTTTTTTTCCTGTCAGCAACTTTACACAAAAACTACTGGACCGATTTCCATGAAATTTTCAGGAAAGGTGCGATGTGGTCCAGAATAGATCCCATTAAATTTTGGTAAGTGTAGGTCAAAGGTCAAGGTCAAGCTCACCAGAAATGTGTTTTTGCAATGATAAGAATCGGGTAAAACGTTTGCGAGGGGCGGGGTTTGTTGTTCCTGGCACCACTTGTTTTATCTCTATATTTAACTTTTCTTAAGTGATTTATCACCATTTATTATAATATTGTCCTCTGTATTTTGCATTTGTTTCTGTGTAAATCACGTAGTCACTGATAATGTAGATGTTCATCAAAGCTCAGATTAAAGTTGAGGGTTATTGTAACAAAAACTGAGAAAAGTGAAGAAAAAGTGACTTTTTCCAGTCAAATCCATCATTAACTGAACATAAACCCAGTGTGTCCATCCACTGTCATTGATCCAACTCCATGGGTTTTACTGGTGAATCAATGTTGTAGTAGATGACGATGTTTCCACGGTAACTACGGAGCCTCTAAACGTCCAAATGGGTCATATCTGATGACCATGAAAAGATGACAAACTGTATTTTACCTGAATTATTTCAACAACTGATAGGTTTAGTGGTTCAGAAGTTATTAAACATTTAGATCAGTAGATGGTTTTGGTCACCAGTGGCAGTTTGGGTCTTTATGGGTTAATAAGATATTCTAATTATTGCAATATTTTCCGTTTTAAATTCTTTGTTATTTAGAATACCTCAATATTCTAAATAACAAAGGAGTTGGCCAAGCATGTCTCCAGACCGAAACCCTATTGAGCATCTGCGGGGCCTCCTCAAACGGAAGGTGGAGATGCACAAGGTCTCCAACATCCACCAGCTCCATGATGTGGTCATGGAGGAGTGGAGGAGGATCCAGTGGAACCTGTGAAGCTCTGGTGAACTCCAGGCCCAAGGGTTAAGGCAGGGCTGGAAAATAATGGTGGCCACGCAAAATAGTGACACTTTGGACCCAATTTGGACGTTTTCACTGAAGGGTGGGCTCACTTGTGTTGCCAGCAGTTTAGACATTAATGCCTTTGTGTTGAATTATTTTGAGGGGACAGTAAACTTACACTGTTATACAAGCTGTACACTGACTCCTGTACGTTGGATCAAAGTGTCATTTCTTCAGTGTTATCCCATGAAAAAGATATAATTACATATTTGCAGAAATGTGAGGGGTGTACTCAATTTTGTGAGATACTGAGCTACACATGACCATAAATCCAGCTTGACGTGCACAACTTGGAGCGTGACACTGTTGTTCTCCAAGCTTTTTCTCACTACGTCCCCTTGCAGTGTAAGTCAGCGGAATCATAAAAAAGAGCAATAAACAATGTGAAATTACAACAGGACCATAAAGTTATTAAAAGTCATTCGGTCATAGCGGATTTCCCCCTGGAGATCAGTAAAGTGTATCTGTATCTGTATCTGAATCTGTCCATACCCAATATGTGGACACTGGTGGACGGCATGAAAACCTAAAAAGTATTTATATTCATAGGAAATACAAGCAGTGGCACCGTAAAACACAAATAAAACGGCAAGTTCCAAATTGTTGACCTCATTCAGTCATGTCAGAGGGGTTATTTCTTTCATCACACAAAAGCTAGCAGACATAAAGACATAACAATGCATGATACTGTTCAGCAGCTTCAGGTGAATGTACAGGATTAGGTAGAGGTGGTATGGAGAGACTAACTACGGGGTAACAGTCATGTGCACTGGACCGATACTCAACAATCAGGTAATGTATATAAACTTTACCCTGTGTGTGTGCTGCCGAAACAGCCCTGCATGCATACTGTATGGCTTCTTATTGTATATATATGAGTGTGTCCTGCCCCTTCACCTCACACTCCATTATAGAAAACCAATCATCTGATCTGTGAAGCAGATCGGTGCACAGACGAGGAAGAAAAAAAACAACATCCCTAGGGGTATTTGCTATAGAAACCAAACAAGGTCACGGTGCAAACTAGGGGCTGGGTTAATGGGGACTGCACGTACTGGAGTATACTGATGTTTCAGCATGTTCAGCTCTTTGGGAGACTTAATAGAAAATTGTCTTGTGTCTGCATCAGGGTTTTTTTTTTTTTTTTGTGTGTGTGTGTGAACTGGTTGCTGCTGGAGGAAAGAAAGAAAAAAACTTCCAGATTGGTACAACTGAGGATTGTAAGGAGGAAGGAACACAGTTCTAGAAATAATAATAGAACTGTGACAGTAGGTCACATTTGAATACAAATGAGAGGACACAGTTTGCAATCTTTCTGTGCAAACCTACACCCTGCAGGCAAATACTGTTACTGGATAGATTTGCAAAGCAGATTAAAAGGGAACAAGTTATTTAATAGTTTTACATGTGCAAAACGTTACCAACTAACCATCACCAACCAAGTTATCAGAAAAAAACAAACTTGCGCCAGTGCATGATATGTTTCTGCACTCTCATAGAAAGACTCTAAAATTCTACATTTAAACCTTAGTCTGTTATTGGAGACATAACAAGACTATTACTTTTGTTAAATATTTCCAAATGTTTTATTGTTATTGTGAGGGAGCTGTAGTGACCCCCACCCCTCACTAATCAGCTGTATGCCCTCCACGTCCCTCCACCTGTTTAGTATATTCATTTAGTATTTACATAACCTTTAATCCATTTCATGAATTAACCCAAGTGACCTGTGATTACTTTTAGTGTTAACTGCTAAAGATGGTACCTATTTAGTTAGTTCTCACCTGAAGTTCACTGATTGGATTCATTTCCTTTGGTTCATTGCTTTCTCTTTTTCTTTGAGGCCAGTGGGTGGGGCACCGACATGGAGGCACGCCCATGTGATCATGATGATCTGCCTGATCAGACCAGACCAATGCGGCCCAGAGGAAGGCGAGGTTTAGCAGGGAAAGGAAGTCATCAAATGTTAACATAAGGGGTACATTTATAAAAATAACACATCATCATGAAATACTAAGGTTAAACTATAGGTGTATTTTGTAAATAGGCGTTAATAGTGTACATATTTATTGAAGCTTGAAACGAAACATGAACTGAATTCACCTGTTGTTGGGGTTAGTGGTTTAAGCCCAGGACTATTTAAAGGGGTCTGAAACGATGTGCATCCTCCTTCATTTTTCCTGTTGTCTGTGGAGGGGAAATGCTGTCTGTTTTTTGGTGTGTGGTGAATAAAAGTGAAGTGTTTTGTTTTTTTTTTCCTACTTATGACAGCTACCAGCACTTCATTTCATTCTATTCTACTATATCAAAGTAAGAGTACCATCTAAATCTTACAGTTATGTAAAAAAAAAAAAAAAAAAATTCAAAGTCAGTGACGTTACCATAGTTGGTTCCTTACCTATATGTGGCAAAAAAATAAATAAATAAATCCAAGAATAATATATAAAAAATACAAGAAAAACACATGCAATGTCACTTTGCAGATAAAGGGTTAAACCATGCCAGAGCTTTTTTTTTTCCTTTCCTAAATGGGTAGGGGGTTATTATGGATAAGAACAAAAGAGTTCAGATCTAAACTCTGGTTTGAGCCCAAATACCAAGAATTAAACCTAGTCTTTGCTCATTAAGTAGTGTGAACTATATAAAAGACAAATTGTTGCATAAGAATATAGATTATTTTCTTCAGTTTTGTTTATTTTTGGTGTAATAACCCTCTAATTTAATTTGAGCTTTTATGAACATCTTTATAATCGGTAAATTAAATACTGGAAAAGACCTGATTTTCACTGGAAAAATGCAAAACATAGACGATTATTTCGCAATAAATGGTGATAAATCACTCAAGGAATGTTAAATATACAAAAAAAAACAAAAAACATCATTGGGGAACTATCACAAAAGTAGCACTGGGTCTTTATGGGTTAAAAAATAGTTGATACGTGCAATTTTCTGATAATTTTACTTGAAATAAGACATTTTAGCCCAATAATGAGTTTAATTTTCTGATTTTTGTACAAGCCTTTTATTCATGATAGAGAGATAGAGAGATAGATA
>JAPQRP010000011.1:9098110-9108437 GCA_037367295.1 Apogon hyalosoma
TGGGGGTGGGGGTGCATAGTGGGTCTCACTTTCACTTTCTCACAGCTTTATCTACAGTTATATAAGCTGCCACGTCATAGAAGTCCGTCACATTACTTTTAGATTCACTGGGGGGGGGGCATCACATTTTTGGGCATGGGGGGGCGCCAGTAGGTTCATGATGCCGTCAATGGGGCGTGGTTCAAAAAAGGCTGAGAAACCCTGTGTTAGAGGATCATTTTACAAGTCAGGAAAGTTGGGGTTTGTGGCACAGATAGTAAAGAAACACCCAGGTCTGTGCTGAGCAGCTGAATGAACTGCATCTCACTGCATGGTATACTATTTATTATTTATCATTTACCTTTATTCAATCATGAAAAAGGCTTGTTGGAATTAAACATCTCTTTTCCAAGACTGTCCTAGCCAAGGCAGCAGCAGCAGAAGTTTCAGAAAATAGACATTTCAGCCATACATCCAGACTAAAAACATACATAAAACCCTATATAATACATATTACATACATATATACTTATAGAATACTTAAATCACCAACACCAAAAAATAGTCTATTTACATATTGTCAGTTGGATCCTTTATTTTTTTTTTCCACAAACTGCAACTTTCTTGCCATGTAAAATGTTTTTTCTTTAATTGACGAACTTCGTGCGTCTAAATGATGCGTAAATCAAATACGATCCAGAAGTCACTTGTCTCTTACCACTAATGATACTTTTTTTTTTTTTTTCTGAATTAAAGTCCCATGGGGCAGAACCTCTTTTGCTTATGTTGTATATTCAAAACGTCTGCCGTCTTCGCACGGTTTCTTCTTTTGCCTGTTACGGTTTTACACTTGTGTTTGTGTTTGGGAATTCAGTCTTCAGCCAAATGTCCATCCGTTTCAGTCATCCGCTGTACTTTTACGCCACATACCGTTGTATTTTTTGCTCTCGTTTTCTCTTCTTGTGTGTGTTTTCTGTCAGAAATCACAGCTGTCTGTCAGAATATTAAACCTGGTGAAATCCTCCCCTTCGTGCAAATCAGCTCCGACAACTTATTCTAAAGACACAACACAGCAACAATACTACAGCACATCCAACAAGTATTGTGTTTTCTTTTTTAAAACACATGTATATCACCTCATTAGCACTTTGACGTGTGATCTGCACTTGAGAATTGCTGAGCAGGAACCAGATGTTGTTTTATTTTATTTATTTATTTTTTGGTACCGAGATCGGAAAATCCAGTTACAGTGTCTGTGCACCCAGAGCGGAAACATTTTACAGTTCCCTCTGTGTTATTTCTAAGGCAGTTTGTTTTATTCATTTTGTTAATCACTTTACTTCTGTACTTCAGTTGATTAATTTCTCTCGCATTTTAATGGCTGTTATTTTCCCCAAGGTTTCACTGTTTTATCGAATTTCCTTTGATTTGCGCTGTTGCTGTTGTGTTTCTTTTACTTCGCCTCAGTTTAAATAAAGGATGAGTGAATGATTAGGCTGCCGGCTCTCTGTCTGATTTAAATAACTTGTACTGTACGGTAGTGTCTGCTGTGTAATGTATGGTACGCCTTCTAGTTTCATCACCCGCTCCAGCTTACGGTCTGCACACATGATTCATCTAAAAACTGTGAAAAGCCTGTCTGAGGGATTCATTTGTGCTTATGAGTGTATAAAACTCCCTCCCGGGTTCAGACATTACTCTGAGGCGAATAAAAACAGTTAAACAGTTGGGAGAGCCATTTTGTTTGTCCCTCGGAAATTGCCAAATCAATACCCGTCTATGTGCATCGAATCCATCTTCCCCTGCGTTGCTGCTGTGATGGAAAATAGATTTTGTTGATTGCTACGGCGTAACAGATAGCCTCAGACAGTGGGGATGACCTTCACTTTATCAAGCCTCGATCTCAGCTGTGACAATGGATAACACTTGGCTTGGCAGGACAGGGTCAATTCACTCCCGAGTTCATTTTGATTTAGCAGGTAAATTACAGCCGCGGTCTGATCGTTTCAATCAGAACACGCCACAATGGTGAAAAGATTGATAAATCGAAAGGCTGATGCTATCTGATTTATATTGAAAATGGAAAATGAATTTCCCGGCTGACTAGCAGTAATTGAAGAGTAGATGAGGATAAAGGTACGGTGTGCTTTGATGATAAAAAGGTGGAAGAACGTGAGTCAAAGTAAGGAAAAGCACAGCAGTATCATCAGTGCACACGGGTGGATGGGGCGGGGCTGCGCTCAACATATTAGCGCTTGTTGAGAATGTGTTTAATTTTTTTCTCATTCCTAACAACTAAACAGATTTCAAAGCATTTCGTATTCTGCTTACAGAGCGATCTTTCCTGAGCCGCAGCTCAAAATACCCTCGGCTTTGTGTCAACTACAAGAGTTCTGACTCCGCTTCATCAACGGCAGAGCTTCATAGCCTCCAAGGAGTCACACCTGCATCATGGGTAAAGTCATATAAATGTGACACGCTGTGAAAATCCAGATCTTACCAAGTGTATTTTTCTCATTTCTAGTCAAAATATCTGGTCACACTTAAAATAAGACATAATCACCTAAAGAGGAACTTTTCAGTGAGATGTAAGAACTGATTTTTAGATAATTTTCACTTGTTCCACTGGCAGATGTTTGTTTTTTTTTTGTTTTTTTTGTTTTTTTTTTTGCTTAATTCAAGATTTTTATTTATTTATTTATTTATTTATTTTTGCCTAATTCAAGTTAAAAAAAAATCTGCCAACGGAACAAGTGAAAATGATCTTGCTAAGATTTTTTTGAAATAAGATTTTCCAGACCTATTGTCTAAAAATAAGTTCTTATATCTCACTGAAAAGTTCCTCTTTAGGTGATTCTGTCTTATTTTAAGTGTGACGAGATATTTGGACTAGAAATGAGAAACATACACTTGGTAAGATTTGGATTTTTGCAGTGCACTGGTGTTTGTCTACGTGTTTCTGTGAACAGTCTGATTTGCTAAAGGTTTGCATGTGTAACACGTTGAAGCTTATCTACTAACAGGACGCACCGAGGGTTGCGTCTCTCAAATGGGCAAAATAGGCTCGTGCAACCCATTTAGCGTGTTTGCCAGAATGAGCACAATTATATGGAGGAGTAGATGCAAATATTTACTTAGCCCAAGGAATATAATTTACCTGAAACTGGTTGCGGTGGCTGATTTTGTATCTATATTTAGTCTGAAAGGCAGGTCATTTGCGATCTTAGTAAATCAGGCCCGAGTTCCTAAAGGCATCATTAAATTATGGCTCCTCTATGTCCCATTTATTAAACTGAGAAATAAAACACTAAGAAATTTCAGTATTTCAACACAGATGCCTTTAAAAGACAAAAACATATTTGTGGATCTTTGTTTTATGGAACACAAATACAGTGCAACCATGAGCCAACTTGCTGAAGATGGTTAGTTGTGAGGGATTTAGTCACAGATTTGTTTGCTTTAAGAACAAAATATTTGGTTAGGTAAAGCAGGAGATTACCATGTGGTTTAAAGACAGATGCTCAATTTCCTTACTTCTGACAGAATCAGATAAAACTTGAAAAATCACCAGCTCTCTGCAGTACATTCAGTGGCACTTACACTTCCTCAGCCTTTAAAAGTGAAAATGAATCAAAGGGTTCCGCACTTCTAATTCTCATTAGAGTTAAACGCATCAGAGTTTGGTCAATTTCCTTTTTTTTTTTTTTTTTTTTTTTTTTTTGTGGGGGAATGAGCTTAAACTGGTTTGATTTATTGAAACTGGCTGAGCAGATGTTTGCAATCATAAGATTTGTTGTGAAATTAAAAAATGTGTCTTTTATGAGCAGCCTATTGTCAACAGTGTCTCAGAGCTACATCAAACATTTTCTTGTTATTAGTAAGAAAGCAGTGTAAAGTCATGAACATACTATTATTACATTATCTTTTATATTGTTATGAACAGATTCATGGTGTTGTTAGTGAGACTTTACTGATGAGCCAGACGCGGCAACATGGCAACACATTTCAGCGGTGAAAGGGGGAAGACGCACGTTTGATGCATTTGTTTATTGGAGAGTTAATGTCATTTTGGGGTGAATGAACTCCACTAATAGTGCACCAGGGCTAATCTGGAGCCGACAAATGAAATGAGCTGAAAAACACAGATGATGTATGTAAAAATTGCAAGGAAAAAAGTCACGGCAAACATGCTTTAGCCTTTAACGTCGACAGCACCTTTTTTTTTTTTTTTTTGTCAAAGTTGATGACTGCGCTTCTTCACCCTTTCGTCTTCCTCTCATTATTGAATGTTTATGGATGGCTGTCGAAATGAAGTTAGTGGACTAGGGTTACTACACTCGCAGTCATGGCGCTTTAGTAGTCTCATTTCTTCTCTTGTATTCAGTGACATCTTGTGGTAAAATCTGACGAAACATCATTTTACGTCATATCAAACTGCTTTTAAAAACATCCCATCAGCCCAATATTAATCTATGTCGCTCTGAAACTGCCCACTGTGATTTGTGGAGTGACGTATTATACTGTTACGGGCACAGATTACACCACATTTGTTTTTTTTTCCTCTGGGTTTGGATCTTGGCCACAGGTCGTTTGGGATGATCAGGTTCACCTGCCCATGGTTCCCTCACCTGGCTGTGATGAGGCAGGTAGGCTTTAAAAGGAGCTGGAGTTTCCAGAAAACAACATCCCCTTTGGTAATCTGATATTCATTCCAGCTTCGTTTCTCATTTGGCCATCCCTTTTGTCCTCTCATTTCCACACTAGTGTTTAAGGCCCACGTTTACATTTTTTCTATCTTTGATAAACTTAGTGGGTAAATGCAGTGGCCCGCCTTCTGTCTGGAACCAGAAAACGGGACCACGTCACCCCTGTACTGGCTTGTTTTTAAGGCTACGTTCAGACAGCAGGACCTAATGCACAATTTGGATTTTTTGGTGAAATCAGATTTTTAATTTTTTTTTTGTGTGTGCTCATTCACATTACACGTTAAATGCGACTTCTATCGTCTATATGAGTATGAACTGACCCTGAAGTGACCCGCATGAACAAAAGAGGTCCTGACGTAATACGTGACCACGCAGACACGCACTGTGTTGACCAAAGTAAATGGGTGCTTCTATGAAACTGGGTCCATTTTGGTATCTGGTGCTCTGCCAGCTTTTTAGACCCAATAATAAAGGATAAATGTAGACATATTTCCCCCTAGGACGTGTATCTAATGATCACCTCAGATAAATTTTAAAAAAATTACACGCCATCTCAAAATTAATGGATTTTTAATCAAATACTGGGGCCAAAAATAGGACCAAAACTGGAACATGAAAAACTACCAAGGTGTCAGTGCATTTGATCTGAAAACACGGGTTTAAATGGTCTTATGTAGCACATAAATAAAGACACTGAGTTAAATTTGATGATCCTAGTGGTTTTTCTAATCCAGACATGCAGGGTTTTCATCAATCATCAGTCTAACTCCAGGTTTTGTGTGTAACCCATCGTACCCACTTGCGTTACATGCAGAACCTGCCCAGTTAAACACAAATTGCAAGTGATTTTGCAACAGCGGTCATTTTTGTGAAACACTCTGTCTTGAATAATTCATTTCGATTCCCAAAATGTACCTGACAGAATAAGAAGATTTGAAAAAACAGTGGCGCCTAATTTTGGTAAACTTTTTTTTTATTGTGTTATACGCAGATTTTTGTATAAAAATGTGTTTTTGTCTGAAAAACAAATTCTCCTTTTACCTCAGTAAGTATTTATTTTTAAAATAGACCCAAAGTGCTTCCAAACTTGCTTCCTAACATTAGTCTACATCTGGTTTGAAATTTTAGGGACCAGTTTCATAGAAGCATCCGTATATGTTTTTTTTTCCCGTGGCTCCTCCTCCTAGGATGCGGAATTGTGACGTTTGTCGCATTTCAGTGACGCACAGGTCAGATGGGTCGGATTTAAAAAAACTGAATATGTGCTTTTCAAACTGTCTTTAACAGATCGGATACAGGTCACATATGGACCAAAAAATGGGCTTTGGGCCACATTTGGCTGCAGTCTGAACGTAGCCTCAGAGCCTGAATGACGAAAAGGCGACAGGTCCGAGGTCTGGAACGTTCCACTCCATCATATCACATGTGCACCGTCCACTGACAACTTCAGATCTCTTTTAAATATGAACCCATTTGTACTGGCTTTTAATACAATAATACAAATGTCTGACTTATTTGTTTTGTCTTCTGGTTGTGTTTTAGATGCTATGTATCCTATTACTCTGTATCAGTTGTTTTTTTTATTAGTTTTAGTTTATCTTGTATGTATTATTTTACTAGTTTTAGCATGCCTTGAATCCATAGCTGCAGAGTTGTACAACACTTTGCGTTGCTTTATATGTGCCATATAAATAAAGTTGACCTCGACTGTGAATTTCATTCTCGGTCTCCTTTTAGAACTCCTTATAAAGGACCCGACTTTGGTTTTACCCATTTTTTTCTTGGTGTTTTTTTTTGGGTTTTTTTTGTGCAGTTTGTGCGTTTCCCAACTTGCGATTCCAGTCCATGCTTGGTTGGATTTAGTTTTTGGGGAAACTTAACAATACATGTCTCAGTGAAACGCCAAATGAGAATGATCACAGATATTTATCTCTAATCATGTTATGCTCGAGGGGAAACTCTGAGGTCTACCTCCGGTGTTTGTAGAACAGAATGCTCGTGATATTTTGTGATAATGTTATGCTTTTGTAAGTATTTCCCACCTTCTGACCTTCAGAGTGAAGCATGAAATGGAAGTTGATGGATTTGTCCCAGTATATTTATAAACTGTGGCTACCTAGTGAAATATAGGTCAGCGGTACACTTGGGGCTGACCAACCTTCCACTCATTGACTCACAGAATGTTCTCACAAGTGTCACTGAGTGTATTCAGTGACTGTACCTTTTTTTAGAAAACAGGAGTTTCTTTATCTGGGGTCTAACAGGGCTATGGTTTACCTCGGCCACCGTAGAAAAATGCCTCAGAGGGAAGTTCATCCTCATTGATTATTTGGTTACAGCAGCTGCCTTCGTTTTCTGACCCGCTCCTATTGATCACTCAGTGTAGCACAGACAAGACAAAACAGCCAAATAACACTTTTCTAGTTACCAAAAGTTAGCAAGAGCTAATCACCTTTTTTTTTTCCTTCCTTTGTTCTGATTTTCCCTCGTCGCAGCTGTGAGGTGTCTGTTAATACAAGGACACACTACTTTACTGAAGGCTATCACAAACACTGCTGCTTCTCCTGGTTACACACCCCTCGCTGGAGAAGCCTGACTGCATTTCCAGCTGCTACATCTTTATTCATTCAACCCCACTCCTTCTGTAGTTAAAACTCCTTCTTCTATTTCATCCATTCTTCACTTTGCATATAGCTTACGACGGAGTTTTTGCCCTTGAGCAAACTGCAAAAGAAAGGGATCATTCCAGAAGCTCCCTGGAGATGACGAGCTACGAAAGTAAAAAAAAAAAAAATTGATAAACGTGTTTATTAAATGATGTCTGAAGTGAAGGAATGCGATTCAGGGATAAAGAAGAAGAAGAAGCTTGTTTAGAGGAGGTAGACTGAGGAATTTGGGCCAATGAACAATAGATGAATAACAAATGTAGGACACATACAAAGATGATGGTGCCTGAGGGAGAGTGGCAAGAAGCTCTGAGGATGTAAACAGAAAAAAAAAAGCATATGTACTGTTCTCTTTCACTTTCAGTCCATGTAGAGAAACATTAACAACTTGAATATGCCTGAAACGAACCTGAATATTGGATATCTGGTAAATCTGAGGCCAAATAAATGAATGCAAACGAACTTCTCATGCCAAACTTTGTGCGCTGGGCATGTGTCCTGAAGATTTTGCTGGAACCTACTCATTGACTTTAGACCTTTACGAGCCAGACGGAATAATTGCGCTTTTATGGAAAGTACGGACATACCTTCTGTTGGTTTGTGGATAAAAGAACTGGCTTTTATGCCGCGTTTCCACGATGCGGTAATGGCTCATCATGGCATTTATGTATTTCAATGACGTAAAACAACCTGGGATCTGGTACCCGGTGGTAGTTTTTATTGTTTTGGTATCTGCTTTGCCGAGGTTCCAAAACAGGGGAAGATACTAAAACATTGTGTAACCACTGATTGGTCAGAGAGTTGTCATTGCGTCATCAATGTGCAACCCACCATTTAATATATAAAAAAAAAAAGATTCAGAAGTTTACAGGAAATATATCTGTAGGTTAATCCATGTGATGACATCCCGCAAATCTACACCGTGGTTGGTCAAGGACGGTCATGCGTTTCTGTCCTTGGTGTCTGACGGAAATATTCAGCGCGAGTTTGACGGGACAACAAGCGAGTTTATCAGCGACAGTCTGAGCAGACGACACGGAAGTTACGTGCAGCGTCGCTATGACGTCCAGGTACTCTCAAGTCGGTAGTATCCTGTGATGGAAACGGTCTCCAGGAATAGAATCTGGTTGTCGAGTCAAGCCGGTTCCATCTTGATAAAACCCACTGTAAATAATATACACATAAACATATATTCTAATAGACCGGATCCCTGTACACATCCACTCACCGTAGAAAACTCCACTTCGCACTCTGTATATATTACAATTGTAAATCGCATCCCATTGTTGTCCTTGTCTCTAGTCCAGTGTTTGTCCATATTCGGTCTATGTTCAAGTGTGATTGGGCTCATGTTGTAACGTGAGCAAAGAAAAACCGAAGCCAAATTCCTTGTATGTGTTCACGTACTTGGCCAATAAAGCCGATTCGGATCCTGAAAAGCTAACTTATATTATTAAAAAGAAGGACAAGAAACGTGCCTGTTTACGGGGTCTGTTTGTGGTTTTGTTGGAAAACCACAGTTCTGTATGAATAGATTTCCTATTCTGCGCTTCAGTTGTACACTGCTATGGTCTGCTTTTATATTTGTATCATCATTTTATTTCATTTATTATTATTTTTTTAATATTATTATTTATGTATTTACTGTATGTGTGGATTTGGACTTTGCTGTGGGGGAAGAAAAAAAAAAAAAACAGGACACAGTGAAATAGTGGAGGTGGAATGTCCAGTACTGGCATATGTACTCTGTGAACAAGTCAGTCTGTAAAGTGTTTACAGCTTCTCCGATGGTGAGCAGCGCTGACATGCTTTACAGTAACTGTGTGACAATCACTTTGACGAGAGAACATAAAACTGTACAAAAACACTGAGGACAGTGAAAAAGCTGACTGTACGTGAGAAGTGTTGGCCACTGACTGCAGTTGTACTCACTCCTTCTAACCCGTGGTACCCACTTAGTTACTCACTTGTTTATTTCTTTATCCATTTTTTTCATATTATGGAATAAGAAGAAGAGTGGATTCTTTTCTTTTGAAGATCTGGTTTCTCTATTGTAACCTCAATGACCGACTGCAACAGCAGACTGAAAGATAGAGGATAATTAAAAGTATATGTAAAATAACCTGAATTTGATTAACCCCTTGCACAATCCCATGAGTCGTTGATTTTTGTCACTCGAGCAGGTGGATGCAGAGAAACATTATCCCTGATAGGACTCACCTTATCTTCAAATCACATAAAACTGTATTTTTTAAAAATGTATTTATTTATTTTAATTATCACACACTAATAAAATTAACACCGTTTAACCTCACTAATGTGACCTTTTGGAACCAAAGCAAAGAGTTGGCTTTAATAGCGTTGACCTCCGTTACGGCATTGAATTCCAAATCATTTAAAATTAGAAACAACAGGATACAGTAGGATACTTTGTGTGATTAACTCAGTCACTGGCTGTGTTCCGCGGCAACTCTGAGATATTTCATATTCAGTCCACGCAGTTCTATAGTTCCAGCTGTATAATAATACATGCCATACCTTCTGTGGCTGCCTGTTTGTTTTTCATGCGGACCCAAATGCTGCTTGAATAGACAGTTGTCTCTTCATGATTAGACTCTGTAGTCTTGTTTAAATTTGGAACGAGAAAGCTGAGAAGGGGGCGTTAGTGTGTATAAGTATCAATATGAAGCTGAATGGCGGATTTCCGTGTTCCCCCCGGTCCTCCGCAATAAGGTATGTTGTGGTACCTCCACCCCCGGCCGTTCAGGGGGGCACTACCTTTGCAACGCACCGGGGTGCCGCTACCAATTTTGGGTAAATATAATCATGTTGGGCCCTTGCAACAAGAAAGTCACTGGAAACAATCTGTTGGAGCTGGAGGTAGCAGTCTATGATTGTAGGAGCTGTGGGGGTGGGGGCTGGGGGGGTGCAAAGTGAAAGTAAAACTGAAGACACTTTACTATTCCTTTTATTCTC